>JACXGK010002204.1:0-37159 GCA_016801125.1 Novumbra hubbsi | reverse complement strand
CAAAATCCAGGAGATTGTGCATGAACAACTTTGGCAGCGGCACAGACTTACAGGAGTCGGACAGCAGAAGATAAGGAAGGGGAAAAAAGGGACAATTGGTTTTGTGTAACCATGAAGCCCTCCCATTAGCGGAGAAACACAGACGTTCGGCTGACAACAATTGTTTACACTAGAATTGATCCGGAACCACTTTGGATTTATACACTGACTGAATGAACTTTGGCCCAATGGCTGGATTTGCCTCTTATCACACTGCTAGATAGCTTGCCTCTTGAGGCACTACATTTTTTAAGTTGAAACCTCCCCAGCCCTGAGGTATAGGGTAGGACAAATGTAACTACTCTGAAATCCACAGACAAAGGTACAGACAGAATGACCTTGAAGTATATGAATATAGTTAGAGGCATATTCTTGAAACTTCAAACTACTTTATTTCCCAATGTTGGAGGAAAACAAGCTGATATTTTACATAGATACAGGTAGCGAAAGGTTAAACGCCCACACACACTTGTGCAGAGTGGAGATACAGAAGCACGTGCATTATGCCCTTACATTTTCTTACATTACATTTTTTATTCTTAACACTCAAAGTCTGAAATGATAGCAGCACAAAGAACAAACATGTGTTGGAAAATTTATTTTGGGTGTGTATGTGTAATATGTGGTATGTACACAAAATGAAAGGAACATGCAAGAATAACAGTATAACGCCAAGTCAATTAACCTTCAGGGATATCAATCTGAGCGATCAAGAAGCAAAAGAGATTGCATCTTGGTGCAAATAAAAGTGACAACAGGTGCATTGGAGAGGCAACAGCAAGACAGACCCCAAAAAGGAATGGTTTCAAAGGCGGTGGCCACAGACAATTGCCATCTCTTTTGCTCCCATCCTGATTGTTTATTTTCTAGTTTTGCATTTTGCTATTGTCCTGGTCACTACTGGTAGCACGAGGAGGTACCTGAAGCCCATTCAGGTTGCACAGGTCATCGAGCTACTCCAGGATGGCACATACATGTGCCGTCGCAAGAAGGTTTGCTGTGTCTCCCAGCAGTTTCAACAGCATGGAGGTGATACCAAGAAACGGGCCGTTACACGAGGAGAGCTGTCCGTAGAGGTGCATCAACCTAGCAGATTGCCGCTGGCGCCCCGTTCTACTCACAGATGAGAGCAGGTTAACATTCAGCACATGTGACAGACGTGAAAGCATCCCGCTCAAGGGCTAGCCAACAGGCCCAGAATCCTCAGACCCATTAGAAGACCTTACGCTGGTGTAGTGGCCCCTGGGTTCCGCCGGGTGCAGGTTAACTCTTACCCTACAAGGTCCGAAGCCAGCTGGTTTTTGGTTCTTTGGTTCTAATGCATCATTACCTCAGCACCCATCTGGTGCCCAGGCATAAATAATTCCTTGATTAGGGGGGTTGGAATGAAAAAGAATATTGGAACTGGCTTTGAGGTCCAGAATTGAACTCCCCAATCTAGAAGTTGTATCACTATCATATCTCAGTTAACCATGCAACTGACAGCTGAAGGGATTTGTTTTGTTGACGTGGGTCAAGTCAGCATGGACATGACACATTTAGTACATCAATTTAAGGGACCCATTTTCTCTCCACAGCGGCACTTTCACAAACATCGGCCAACAGCACCAGAATGCATCTTTAACCCTCATGAATATAAGAGTATTATCTTAGTACAGCTAGAATATAGTGACATTAACTGAAGACATTAAGAACTTAATGTGACCTTTGTGTATATTACCCAAGTATCCTTTTTTGTCAGTGTAGTCTATGTTCAAACAGCTAAATACTGACATGGCTACCCGGTGTTCCGGCTAACAGACCGCTAATTCCCTTGAATATTACTCAAGATTAAATAAATGTCAAAAGCTGAATGAAAATGTGTTCATTAGTTATTTGTGAGATGTGTTGTATATTTTCAACTGTTATAATCTTGGCTACACAATGCGTGAGCAAAAATATGGACAGCGTGTAAAAAATCTCCAACTTATCAATTGGAATATGTTTTGACCTCCAGACAAATTACACTTATGACTAACATAATATCCCGTCGTCCACCTGCAAGTTGCCTTTAGGTCAACTCAGCAAAACCAGGACAAGTCCAGAAGCCAGTGGGTTTCATGGTAGATAAAATAAATAAACCATCCTAGTGTAACAAGCAGCCATTTGAAGGTTCTATAAATCCTTCTCATAAGCATGGAAGGAAAAGACGGCGGGTATTTGAAGAGTGAAATAAGACGGTGTGATTTGCATCATTGCCAGGGTACCACTTCAGTCGGAATAACTCAGATGGGATGAAAGCAATTAGGCCTGCTTTAGATGACAGTGTAGCATACTAAATACAGTTATGATTTTGAGACATCCTGTTGTCACTGTTGAAAGAGAACACTAAGCTATTTACAGACATTAGACAAACCACCTCTACTGAAAAGCAGTAAACTAGTGAAATCCTTAAACAGAACAACAACTATCTGCCCTCAGACGACTGGTGTCGATTTGGTTCTAGAACACAGCCTAAACATCCTCAATGTTATCACTGTTGCCCATCAGAAAAGCTACAACAAAATCAAATTGAATCGTCAAGTGAGTAATGGGTTGACAATCCGGTGACCCAGAAGTTAGTCACAGACAGGTTTTTTTCCTAATTGTGTGCGTGTGTTGTGAAAAAGGAAGACAAGCCAAACAACAGAATTTATCAAACCTGCTGTGAGCCAGTTTTTCAACATGTTGACATGCAACATCCTGGGTTGGGTAAGTGAATTGCATTTGGCAGCTTCTTCCATCTGTTGGTAAAACCCCTCACTCACCTCTACAATGAATGCTGAGTATGTTTGTAGCCATTTCAAAAAGGAATTGACCTAGTAAAACCATTATATCAATAACAATTAGTGTTCCTCTTTTTCACTTGTCTGTACGACCTGAATTCAAGAAGTTGAATATAGTTTAAAACAGGTAATGTGTCCGGTTCCAGGATCTTATTTGATTCTGCTGATCACTGATTGGGGATTCTTGTTCAGTCAACACAAAAAGGAGGCATGGACATAACTCCTCAAATGTTTGGGGATTTCCCCCACCCCCCAGGTATCACATCAGATGTTGTAGCATTCTAATTACAGTATGATCACGCGTGTATTAGAGCTACTGTCCGCACAACTGGCGATGCTAGCACAATAGCAATAGCACCGTTGACAGAATGAGCCCAATGATCCAATAGTCAGTAGCTAGGCAAACACAACCATAAGAGGGCAATCAACACCTTCATCTGTAATCTTTGTTCTATGGTTGTTCTTTGTAAAGTGTGAGTAGATTTGTTAGTTAAAAGCTGATCATAACAAAGGCTACTATAAAGGAGGAATACAACCGTCTTAATTGCTCCAAGGAATGACACATAGGCTGTGACCTAAAACAATGAACAGCCAATGGCTCTTGCTATTTTCCCATGATTAATCAATTCACATCGGCTATGTCAACTGCAGGAATTAACCTCATGTTGAGAGCTGTAACTTCGCGTCCAGTAATGCGGAAAAAATCGTCCAATAATATGCAAAGCAGGGAACGCTACAATGAAAGTTGGTGTTTTTTAACGCCTGTCTGCCTTTTTGATTTGCTGTTATGCAACATTCGTAAACATGGGACTTTAGGGAAGTCAAGAAAACTGTTAGCCATTTGCCTGTGTTGTGCCCTGTTCTTCAAAACAATTGGCATACGCTACTGTTGTCCCTAATTACAAGACACCAATCTACCAAAAGAGACACACGTTGTTGGCTCAAATCAACATAGAAACCCCAAAATGTTACAGCACCATACTGTCAGACGAGGGAAAAATACCCCCCAAAAAGCATCAACTTTCTTTTGTCTAGATGTAATCGTATGGCGACAACTAGCCTACACCCTCGCGCTTTAACGCCGAACTTTCGAAGCCCGAAGGGGTTAATGGTGGACCATGGTTTTTCAAGAACATTCCAGGCAATGGGAAAGATTGGTTTGGTTTTCTCCAAACAGCACAAATATCCCAGAGTAGGCATGAGAGCGTCTACGAGAGCTGTCCTCTTCTGTAATAAAAAGCGTGCTTGGCTGCTAACCGAACCCATTCTTACAATGCACTTTTCCTTAAAAAGGATCCCGGTGTCTAACTGCAGGGCCCGGCGCCGCCATACACTACCACACAGACACATAAAACAACACGTATAGCATGCCCATACCAGCAAGCGGAAAAGACACAGACAAAATGAATAAGAACAATAACAATCGCACCCATAAATCACCAGCGATGCATCACTTGTGCAGTAATACAACGAAAATATTTTAAGTCAAACGAACTAACCTGCTTAGGAACAGTACAGTCCGCTGGATATTGGGTTGAATCCGAGTTAAATCCACAATCAGTAAAACAAAGAGGCGAAAATGTCCGGCCAATCCCGAAACAGGCCGAAACCCCACTTGGAGCTTTGCTGAGCATGCGCGAATTATTGGAGGGGGAGGAGGCTTGAATTAGAGTAGGCGAATCCGCAAACTTGCATTGAGCTCACCAATCATTTCAAATGAACCATTATTATTATACACTTTAGAATGAAATATATTTCAATAAAAGTAGATAGAAAACAATTAGAAAAGTTTACTTTAAGAATACCTATACAAATGCAACACAATGAAATTAACGGTTTGCTTGTGTTTGGCAGGACTTTTAGAATACATTTATTTTTTGGAACGTCCAAGTTGGGTGTTCATGAATAGCCCAATAAGGTCTATATTCAAATATCACACCTCCAATAAGTGCGAAATGTGTTTAATGTAGTTTATTGTCCTATATGACCAGGTTAAATATTTTAAATAGTCCACCAACAATACATATACAGGAATGTCCCTTCCTTTTATTCAATACAGAAAATGCTATATGTCAGCTCCTAACAGAGAGGTTAAAATACAATAACAGAAAACTAAGTCAAGCCTTCAAACATCTATAATGTCCCAAGATGATCAGCAAGATGATTTTGTTAATAATCTTGGCATGATCGAGATGAAGATGAAAATGTATCTTTCCACCATTGTAATTGAGAAAGTAAACACATAATTAGTTGTGTAAGTGATGGGGGTTATCCTATGAACAGTAGCCTGGAGAAAGGGATAGGGCTTGGTTATAGCAATAAGTTGTTCTTTAAAACCTATCCAATTGGCAGATCCAGTGCCGGATGAGTATTGAACTCCGCTAGCACTAGGACTCAGTTTTTAGGCCGAGACAAAGGGGGGGGGGGAATCCTACTGACTGGAACAGAAACTCATAGAAGTTGTCGTATTGCTGAGATCTTACTGAAACAAACAGTCTAGTTCGGTTCATTCAATGAATGTCAAAAGAATGTTTGTATTAAATAAACGCTTTGAAGCCACTAGACTTTTGAATATGCTCGTTTGAAAGATTTTATAGCGCCTGTTTGGATACTAATGGAAGATGAAGATAAAACCTCAGGTGAAACCGATCCAGTTCTGGGAAAACTTTCTGTATTCAAAGTATATAAGAGGAGGTGGTTCATTTTGTTCGTGCTGTGCGTGTTAAATTGTTCGAACTCTATGGTAAGTAGTTTATACTCACTTATTATTGACTGTCTAATATGATGTTGTAAATCGGTGACATTTACGCTCATTTTAAGTTGGGTGTTGATCGGTCATGGTGTTGCAATGTTACAACAATAACAATTATTACGGCTAATTTGCTACAATATTACTTACAATGTAACAGCCACTGTGGATCGGATTACTACTGTGTTACAACAAGGTAACAATCGCAATGGAATAATGACAGTGAAACAAAACCGGTTACCAACAGACTTGACTTGCAGCCTATCCTCTGGCCAATCAGTGTGGTTTTTCGAATGATTGGACTCTGTGTCGCGAAGCACGTAATTCACCTGGGGTCTGTAGAAACATATTCACCGGCAGCCGCTGATACATAGCTCCTCTTGATTTTCATTGGGGGGACTGTTTGCATTCACCATCAGTAATAAATAGTGGCAAACTAAGGGGCCAATACAGGCTTTTCTTTAAAAAAATGGTTTGCTGTGCCCAAAAATCTCATCTAGGAAAAAGTAGATAAATGTAGCATAAAAATAAAATGATACTGGTGGAAGAGACAACTTTACCGAATATGAATCAGTGCATCAATCATTCAGGTATATATTTATAAAGACCTTTTCATATAAGCAGTTGTCATGAAGCACTTGTACAGATACCTCACCTGAACCCCAAAGAGAGCAGGCAACAACCGGAAATATATAAGTACAGTGGCTAGGAACATTCTTAGGACGGTTGGATCCCTGGGAGAAACCCTGAGGAGCCAAACTCTAAGGGGTAGCAAGTCATCTTCTGGCTGTGCCGGTTGGAGTACATTACCTTCAACAGAATCATTGTCCATCAACATGTTTGCTGACAAGTGAGTCACTGACAAATAGGTCATATATATATGTTGCTCTAAGATGTGCAAAGCTAGTAGGATCTCAAGCTATTAGAACTGGTTTGATCAAGGTAGTAGTCATACATGCAATCACAATATATATTTTTTGTTTTGTTTTAGAAAAATGTCCTGTTATTTACAAATGTAAGGTTTTCAAATTTTATGGCAGAAAAGGGCTGCAAGGGTTTGTATACAGCACTTGCCATTGTACACATGCAATGAGGACACACTTCATTATCATGGTTACTTCAGAAGGAAAGAGAAAGCTTTGCAACAGTGGTTAAACACAAAGGTAAAAACCTGCTGTTGAATGCTGCGCTAACAAATGCCTCAGACAGAGCTGGCTTTGTGTATCCCATGTCATCTGACCCGGTCATTCTCTTTTAACTGCACACATTTCACTGCCTTGAATGTCACAATTCTTGAATGGGTATTCGTAGGGGCAGTTATTTCTGCCTGAAAACATTCTGTGACACTATTCTTTTACTATTGCTGTGGACGTACACTACTATGTACATTTTTGTTGAAAATATAAACGCAAACATCATGAATATTGCTCCTCGGCACAACCTCAGTGATTAGTGTTTAGATGCTGAAGAGTCCGCTGCTGCACCGGAAAGGGCACAGGAGCCAACGGTGTCAACGGTGCGTGGTAAACCTGCTGTGGCTGGTATGTTTGGGGTTTCACCATGTTTATTTTGAACACACCAGCGCGCACCAATAGAAAACAGGCAAACTGTATCAGTGGTCAAATATGATTTTCATTTGGTCAGCATAAAGCTGGGTCATGTGCTAGTGCCTTGTGAGTCATGTATTATCTTTTCACGTGACTCGTTGTTCCACAATGCACGCCTGTAATTTCACTTCCACTCGGTGTGGTATCTCGTATGACACTACCACAAGATGGTTCCCAGTTCTCAGGGAGACTTTTTGGATGAATAACGTCTTAATTTGAAGGACCAATGAGAAGGTGGTCAACTCTCTGATGTTTTTGTGTTAAATCTTTCTGAACTTTTGTTGAGCTATTTGTCCAAAAGCAGTGTTTATTGTGAAAAGATTCTAAAACGTAATCGATATCCCGCTTTGCTTGTGTTTTCAGTTATGGCTGACCTTTGCTCCAGTGGCGGATCAGTCAGCCCAGTTCCTGGGGGTCACGGTGGACCAGGTTAACTGGCTGTCCCTAGTTTACATGGTGGTGGCCATACCACTCAGCTGCGCCACCACCTGGATGCTGGACACCCTGGGGCTCCGAATCGCAGTATGTACACACTGTTTAATAGAGCCCAGGCCCATATACACCATAAAGAATTCTCCTGACCTAACTGGGACTTAGTGGTAAACAAAGGAGGCACGCACGAGTCTAACCCTGTTTCCACAAAAGTTGGTATGCTGCGGAAAATGCAAACAAAACTGAATGCAAGGATGTGCAAATTATTTATCCCTATATTTAATTAAAAGTTGCACAAAGACACCATATCAAATGTAAAAATTGTATTGTTTTTGGAGAAATACATGCCCATTTTAAAGTGGATACCAAAAACACATATCAAAAAAGTTGGGACACGGGCATGTTTACAACGGTGTTGCATCACCTCTTCTTTAAAAAAAAAAAAAGATAATCTGTAAACTTTTGGGAACTGAAGAAAGATAATTTGCAGTTGAACGTGAAATGTATTCACATTCATGCTTGATATAGGATTCCAGCTGCTCAACAGTTCGGGGTCTCTCTTGTCATATTTTTCATTTCATAATGTGCCCAATGTTTTCATTGGGTGACAGGTTAGGACTGCAGGCAGTTCAGTTTAGCACCCGGACTCTTTGACTACAGAGCCATGCAGATGTAATACGTGCAGTATTTGGTTAGGCTTTGTCTTTCTGAAATAATCATGGCCTTCCCTGAAAAACAGGTTGACATGATGGCAGCATATATTGCTCCAAAACCTGTATATCTTTTTCAGCATTAATGGTGCCTTCACAGATGTGCAAGTCACGCATGCCACGTGCACTAATGCACCCCCATACCATCACAGGTGCTGGCTTTTGAACTGTGTGCTGATAAGAAGCATGATGCTCCCTCTCCTTAATAGTCTGAAAGATGCAGCATCCATGATTCCCAAATAATAAAAAATGTTGATTCATAAGACCACAGGACAGTTTTCCTCTTCGCCTTAGTCTATCTTATATGAGCTCGGGCCCAGAGAAGGCAGAGGCGGATCTATATTGTTTATATATGTTTTCTTCTTTGCATTGTTGCCTCTGTTTAAACTTTCTTGAAACATGTTGCTGGCATCAAATTGTAGACATATATAAGGATCAATAAAATGACTAATTTTCAACATTCAATATGTTGTCAATGGTCTATTTTCTGTTGAATATAGGACTTAAATTATATGCACATCGTTGCATTCTGTTTTAATTAACATTTTTGGATTTTATTTAATGGAATCAACACAGATTTATTCTGTTAAACTGCTTTCCCATCTTACACTAATTGATTTTCTGAACAAAGAGTCAACTGGTAAAGGGGGCCTGTCGGGTACTTAAAATTGGAAACATGCAGGAAAGAGATGTCATTGTGCCTGTGAATCGTAAAGACCTCAAGCAGAAATTCAGCATTTGTGATTTGAAGAAGAGAAACCCCAAAATGAAGTGTTAGTATATCGTTGATTAGTCCACTGATAATGCAGTGCGGGTCGGCCTCAAGCGATAGACCTAAAGAACACAGGGAAAAAAGGTAGCTCAGTCATGTGTTCAGCAATACAGTGTCCACTATGACATTTAGCCTCCGACCGTTCAACAGCTGTTGCTGGGTTCCTGCCTCAACATGTTGGGAGCTGTGCTGCGATTCGTGGCCACGCTGCGGGGTGTCCCGAGCGCTGCCACTTTTCCCGTGGTGATGGGGGGCCAGACCTTGTGTGCCCTGGCCCAGCCCCTGATCATCTTCACGCCCACCAAGATGGCAGCACTCTGGTTCCCTGAACACCAGCGGGCGAGCGCCAACACAATAGGCTCCATGTGTAAGTGAGCTACTCGCGCAGTCTTCTTCACTCTACTGAACCCGACTGGTTACCTTGCCTCTTGCAGCCTTTGGTTCCTGCCCTCTTCTACTCCTTTAAGGGTTTCTCACAGGAACGGAAACAACCGAAATAGCAGAAAAAAGAAAGCAGAACATCTGTAACTGTTGGCTCAGAAGAAAAGACAATACCTCTGGGGCTCCTTTGTACATTTTCCAGACCCTCTGTTTTTTTCTGTTTCAGCAAACCCCCTAGGAATTCTTGTTGCCAGCATCTTAAGCCCTATGACCATGCAAGGAACCACTAAAAACCTGTCTATGTTGGTGAGTTAAGAAGCAAATTGTCAAAAAAGGATGCATTAGCTTGACTGTAAATGACAACCATACCTTGTTAACTCCCTTAGAACGTATTCACTCGGTTGACATTTTGTCCTTTTGCTCTTGTCTTACCAGCTGTTCATATATGCTGTGCCGGCAGCGGTGGCCTTTCTTCTGGCGGCCGTAGGGATCCGTGACAGGGCCCCGCCGACACCACCCTCGGCCGGCGCAGAAAGTTCCACCTCGGAACCTTTCCTGAACGGGGTCAAGCTGGTAAGGAACTGTACACGGACACATATTAAGAAAAAACCCAAAGAAGTTTTTTCTACCGTTGACATTCAGTTCCCTGCACTGACGTTTAGGCACATTGTTTCAGAGACGTTATGCTAGATAGATATTGCATTGAATGATCCCCGACTCCTATGTTCTAACAGGACCATTTTGAAACCAGGATAACCTGTTGCCACCTTGTTTCCTTGCAGTTGCTGAGGAACAAGGCATACATGATTCTCCTCCTCTGTTTTGGCTCGGGTATTGCAGTGTTCACCTGCTTCTCTACACTGCTGGAGCAGATCCTGTGCGTCCGAGGGTACACCAATGTAAGCGCGCACTTATGTTCCTGGAGGGACTGGGAGATTCGTCTTTCATTGCGAAAAGACAGAGTAAACTAACGCAGCCCTCAAGGTGAAAGATAACCCTGAGGTATAAATGTTAGAACTTTGCAGGACTATGTGGAGGTCTCTTCATTGTGTTTGGTGTAGTTGGAGCCGGTATCTTGGGAATCTACGTCGACAAGACCAAGAAGTTTACGGAGGCAACCAAGGTCAACCTGAGCCTGGCAGCGCTGGCCTGCATCGCCTTTTCTCTGGTGAGTTCAAAGGTCAAGCTACCGCTCTAGTGTTTTGTTAAGAGGTCTGATTTTAAAATCGTAATATCCGAAATATGGCTTGGGGTGAGAAAATATATGTATAGGCAGTTCTCTCTCATCAGACAGTGTTTCCTAATACCAGGTATCGCAGATGTGGAATCAGGAAATAGCCGTGGCTTCTACTTGCTCGCTTTTTGGCTTTTTTGGCTTCTCAATTTACCCGGTTGCTATGGAGTTGTCTGTGGAGTGCTCCTACCCGGTTGGAGAGGCCACATCAGCAGGCCTCCTCTTCATATCTGGGTACATTTATATTTTACTAATTTTAGCAGACAAAAGTTAAAAGTGATTGAGTGGCTCTAGACAGCTAGCTGGGACAACAACAAACCACGATCGTGTCACAGGCATTTTCCCTTGTAATGAACAAGGTATTCATCAGCAACACCAGTGCTGCCTGGTAAGAGAAGAGAAATTATATAATTATAGTGGTGTTGGATGGTGCCCGGATGAGACTGTTGGTACTGATGGTACTCTTTGAAGAGGTAGGGTTGTAGACATTTTCAGACGGGCAGGGACTAGGACTGCAGGGGGATGTTGTTCCACCGTTGGGCTGCCAGGCAAACTTGTGCTTCTTTTTTGGTCCTCCAGACAGATCCAATCAGTTATCTACATACTGCTTCTTCAGGGTTTGACCAAACAAATGGCTGACTCGCCCCTATCTACCTGTTCTACGGGAGGCGACGCAACCTTGAGTTGGAAGGGTAGGTCAAAAAACATTCTCCTAGTACGAGTGGGAAAAAACATTTGGCACATGCTAATTGAGGTTCAACTGGTTGTCCACCCTTCACTTTGCATGTTGGGAACCAAACAGTCGGATGAAACTTAAACAAAACAGACAAATCCTGCCTGAGGGGGAATGCTGCAGTAAATGTTTTATTTGTCTCCCCTCTAAAAATACATTAAGAAAATTACACTTTTAATTTGTTTTAGGGTGAAATAAAAACAGTTGTTTAAGTATTAGCCTAAAGCCAGAACACATTGACGCTGTATATTTTTGGGTCAAGTCCACGTCAGGCCTCATTGGTGACGGTTTTTTCTATGTTAGAGGCCTGATTTTCTCTATACCACATGGTGGACATCTGCTGTTGTTAGTGGACACCTGCCACTGACTTTCTTCTCTCTGTCCAGTGTCCCTGCTGGTGATGGCCGGTATATGCAGCGTGTTTACCTGCATCTTCGTCATCTTCTTCCACACGAAGTACAGGCGGCTAGATGCGGAGGCACAGGCTGCCTGGAAAGAGAAAGTCCCGACAACCGCTGACGGTACCCCCGTGGTCTAACCAAAATTACCAACAGACCACGGGTTAAATTAACCGCTAACTAATAGGCATTGTTTCAATAGCACGCAAGCTCTTCGAGGAAGCCAAGGGCATTGACTTGCCATTACATTCCTTTATGTTTTCAATATTATTTATAACATGGAACATTCATTTAATGATTACGGTACATAATCACTATTCTGAGGAAAAGAATATCGAAGGGTTTTAGTTATGTAACTAAGAAGATGTTTTTACAATTGCCATAGTTCTTTAAGTGCATGGTTACATGAATGAAGTTTTGTATGCACCTTTGTACCGAATCACGGCAGAGTTGAGGTAATATCTAGTCTGTATTAAAATAGACATGAAGTAAGCCTGCTCTTCCATTGACGAGCAGTGAAAGAGAACTGTGATGGTCATGGCATTAATTTATTGGGGGGGGGGGGTGGTAAAAAGGTAACATCTACTACACAATTTATTTACCGGAAAAATGTAAATGTGCCTCTCCATTGACAATAGGTTACAACATGGTATTTATGTGACAACATATATCACATCAAAGGCAGAGGAAGAACAACTGGAAGCTCAAAAGTCATGCATCCCCCTTGATTGTGCCTTATTGATGGACTACGGTGTGTTAAATTAAGATTTAAATTAAGGTCTACCATTAGGCCAATCCGCAAGAACAGAGTTAGGCACTCCAGGCATAGAACGTCTAAGAAGCAATCAAGCGCAATGCGCAACTCCAGGTGCAATGGGATCAAGAAAACAGCTTTCCGAAGACCTGAAAAAGAAAATAGTGACCCTTCCACGAAGCACGAGGGTCTCATTACCAACACTTAAGACCAGTCCAGAAATTAACCCTAGATACACAGAGAAAGTACACCAAGGAAAAGGATCCTGAACCAGACAGTTATTGTCAGAGATCCGCAAGAATCAGGATGCAAGTGGAATAAAAGTTCTCATCTCCAAAATCAAACGCGCACTGCGTAGTTCTGGATTGGTTGGTAGAAAAGTTTGCAGGAAGCCATTGTGAACTTCTAAACACCAGGCAACATGCTTGGATTACACCAAAGAACACATTAATAACCTTTCAGTTTTGTAACAAAAATGTGCTCTGATAAAATCTGTTGAATTATTCTGACAGAATCATCAACGGGATGTGTGGCAACACAAGAAAACTGCCTGAGGAAAATAATACAATTTCCACACTCAAACATGGGGGTGTTGCACTGATGTTTTTCAGGGGGTGTATATCCTCTCCTCAGGCTCTGGTGCCTTGTAGAAGGTCGAACGCAGAATGTAGATGGTAGATGCAGAGAAAGATCGATAGAGGCAAACCTCTTACCTTTCAAGATAAAAATGAGGTATGGATGGTTCCGGCAACAAGAAAACAATCCAAAACTCAAGGCACAATATACAGGGATTTCTTTTCTTTCTGACAAAGATGTTTACATTTTTGTTACTTGTGATAAGATCATTTATAAAACATGGAGTCACATGAAATGGCTTATTGATAATTAAATATTTTATCTCATAACAGGGGGGATGCAAAAGTTTGCACTCAACTGTAAATAATGGCACATTTTGTCGGTACCACCTTTTATACATTCAAATGTATAGTTTGGTTGTGTAATTGCTGTTATGTAAAGATGCTTTATATTAAACAAACTACTTTCAGTCATCGGTTCTCTTCCCTTGAAAAAGGAAACGGGCACAATACTTTTTTGAAGGCCGAATTTGGGCAATAGGGTATAAATGATCAATGCACCGTCATGCTACAATTTAATGTTTATAAATACAGGGGGGAGAACAAGTATTTGATACACTACCGATTTTGCAGGTTTTCCTACTTACAAAGCATGTAGAGGTCTGCAATTTTTATCATAGGTACACTTCAACTGTAAGAGATAGAATCCAAAAATCCAGAAAATCACATTGTATGATTAAGTAATTAATTAGCATTTTATTGCATGACATAAGTATTTCATACATCAGAAAAGCAGAACTTAATATTTGGTACAGAAACCTTTGTTTGCAATTACAGAGATCATAGGTTTCCTGTAGTTCTTGACCAGGTTTGCACACACTGCAGCAAAGATTTTGGCCCAATCCTCCATACAGACCTTCTCCAGATCCTTCAGGTTTCAAAGGCTGTCACTGGGCAATACGGACTTTCAGCTCCCGCCAAAGATTTTCTATTGGGTTCAGGTCTGGAGACTGGCTAGGCCACTCCAGGACCTTGAGATGCTTCTTACCCTGGCTGTGTGTTTTGGTTCGTTGTCATGCTGGAAGACCCAGCCACGACCCATCTTCAATGCTCTTACTGAGGGAAGGAGGTTGTTGGCCAAGATCTCGCGATACATTGCCCCATTCATCCTCCCCTCAATGCGGTGCAGTCGTCCTGTCCCCATTGCAGAAAAGCATCCCCAAAGAATGATGTTTCCACCTCCATGCTTCACGGTTGGGATGGTGTTCTTGGGGTTTATCCTTGTACTCATCCTTCTTCTTCCTCCAAACATGGCAAGTGGAGTTTAGACCAAAAAGCTTTATTTTTGTCTCATCAGACCACATGACCTTCGCCCAAACTTCAGATGGGCTTGGACATGCGCTGGCTTGAGCAGGGGGACCTTGCGTATGCTGCAGGATTTTAATCCATGACGGCGTAGTGAAACCTAATGGTTTTCTTTGAGACTGTGGTCCCAGCTCTCTTCAGGTCATTGACCAGGTCCTGCCATGTAGTTCTGGGCTGATCCCTCACCTTCCTCGTGATCATTGATGCCCCACGAGGTGAGATCTTGTATGGAGCCCCAGACCGAGGGTGATTGACCGTCATCTTGAACTTCTTCCATTTTCTAATAATTGCACCAACTGTTGTTGCCTTCTCACCAAGCTACTTGCCTATTGTCCTGTAGCCCATCCCAGCCTTGTGCAGGTCTACAATTTTATCCCTGATGTCCTTACACAGCTCTCTGGTCTTGGCCATTGTGGAGAGTTTGGAGTCTGTTTGATTGAGTGTGTGGACAGGTGTCTTTTCTACAGGTAACAAGTTCAAATAGGTGCAGTTAATACAGGTAATGAGTGGAGAACAGGAGGGCTTTTTAAAGACAAACTAACAGGTCTGTGAGAGCCAGAATTCTAATTGGTCGGTAGGTGATCAAATACTTATGTCATGCAATAAAATGCAAATTAATTACTTAAAAATCATACAATGTGATTTTCTGGATTTTTGTTTTAGATTCCATCTCTCACAGTTGAAGTGTACCTATGATAAAAATTACAGACCTCTACATGCTTTGTAAGTAGGAAAACCGGCAAAATCGGCAGTGTATCAAATACTTGTTTTCTCCACTGTATATGTATATGGTTTTTACATATACTCGGCTGCATATTCCTATTTGATTTACAAATAC
Organism: Novumbra hubbsi; assembly: GCA_016801125.1. Classification (NCBI taxonomy): domain Eukaryota; kingdom Metazoa; phylum Chordata; class Actinopteri; order Esociformes; family Umbridae; genus Novumbra; species Novumbra hubbsi. Next base: position 21,768 of record JACXGK010002204.1, on the reverse strand, counting down.
TGTAGCGATTTAACGTGAGTCAACCCCCAACCCTGGTTACTACAACACTACATGATGAGTGGGAGTAACGTAATGAGGTAACCCACTCAGTAATCTGCATATTTTAAATACCCACGTGCAGTTTAACACAAGATACAGGCAGTTGAGAATACTGCACAATTGCACCTATGCTGTACACACACACCCACACACACAAACTTTGTTTTTTTGTTTTAAAAAAAGAGTCAGGATTTTAAAAAAGGTAAGACGTCTCAGTGTATTTCATCAACGTTCCAAACGTACACAGTGGCTAACAGAACTGCATTCCCCCATCCAGAGGCTTACTACAGAAGATGCTGGAAGACAACGCTCCCGATTTCAACTCACATAAAATACATACAAAAGCAGAGCACTGTGGATGCAAGGTCGCTACAGCAAAAAACGGAAATGCCGTCTCCTGCTTGTCAACCTCTGGTTTTTAAAAAGCCACTTTAATAGGACTACAATTTACGGTGAAAATGAACAGCAAAATGAGGGGGGGAGGGGTGGGGGAAACACTACACAAAAATATGGCACATCGGCCAAAAGACAGACTCATCTGTCAAAGTTACTACTTCCAATAGAAACAAATTCAACCAGTATCTTACAGTCAATGCCCGGACTGGCACGTGCGCAGGCACACACAGTTGAAATAAAAAAAGTTATGAGGAAATCTTGATGCAAGAGCTTGTTAGGATGTGAGTGTATGTTGAGGATGGTGTGCATGTGAGCGGTGTCTCAGAGCTGAAGGGCACAAAACTGCTGGTACACAGCCAGGATGTGATGGTCAAGCTCAGCCGTGAACAGAAGATTCTCCAAGGTGCCCACATATTGCTGGATGGTCACATGGTGCTATAAAGAAAAACAATGGAACCACATGAGCATTAGTTAACCCACTGCACACAAAAGACAAGGGGAAAGAACAGAGCCCATCCAATAAGTTGATAGGATCTCTACGTCATAATTCGCTGGAACGTTCCGGAAAGGGATGAAATGGCAAACATTTTGGTCATGGAAACGGATTAACTCTTGCTGCGTTCCAACCCCTAATTCTAGCAGTAGCTAATACCATGAGGAAGATCTGCTGGAGCCTCTCAATGCAGTTCTTGTACCAGGGCGTGTTGAAATCCACACTGCCCGTCTCGCAGCGGACCAGGTGCTCCGTGAGCATCATGATGAAGCGCTGCGGGGACAGGAGAGAGGAACCAAACGGTTTCAGATCAGTGTGGGCCACCCCAGACAAACCGTGGCATTGCTCTTTCCTCAGCGCCGAACAGCTGAAGACGACGCAGGATTCCAGTTGTCCGTACCTGGAAGATGACCAGGAACAAGTTCTTCTGCTCGCTCTGGGCCGACTCCACCTTCTCCTGCAGGCGCTCAATCTGCTCCTCCAGCTGACCGTCCTCATCCTCGCTGTTTCTCTCCATGTCCTCTTCATCGCCACTGTCCTTCTGCTGAGGGAGGAGTAGATATAACCCGATTACACTTATATGACCATACAACTCAACTAACACAAATGTAATTGGTACGAGGGGGAACGTCCTTCCAGTCAGGGCTAAATTCGATTAGAGTCGATAAGATCACCCGTAGTGCAGGTTTTACAGCACAACTGGGGCACAATCGGAAAGGCCACTATTTTACAGTGTACTGTCCATAGATAGACCAGAAGGGAACATCCCGCCTGTGCAAACCTACTTGCACAAATCCTAAAAAACTAGTCACACAAACCAGTACACTGACCTGACTGGTCAAAACTGTAATAAAGATGAAAAGTAAATCTGATTTGAGTTGCTTTTGAGAATTAACGATATGCTTGCAGCAACTGTCAACGGGGCGCCCTTTTTGACACATACCTTCTTATGTTGTTGCTTCTCCAGCTTTTCCTTGGCCTCCTCCAGCTCCTTCTGGATCTTCTGGACGTGTTTGTTCATCTTACGGATTGTGGAATGCAGAATTTCCCAAACGTAAAACCTGTTTAAAGCCCAAGCGAGAATTAATCATGACCAAAACAAAACAACCGACTTGACAGGGATTTACGGCAAGCTTGGTTCAAGGCCCACCTGGTGAATTCATGAGCCATGTTAGGGGAGAACAGCCAGTTTGCCACGGCCGCACAGTCCACAATCTGTGTTCGGATCAACTTGTCCACCAGCACAGAGATCATCTGCAGAGTCAGCCAGACCAGTTAGTTACAGTACTAACCATAGTTTATTGGAGAAGGTGAAAGCATGCATGCCTATGAACACTAATAGGATGTGGTAAAATACAGTGGGGGTGACTGGGGGGCAGGTGTATGTCTGACCTGGGGGTGGTTCCTCCACACCTCATACACCACTCGGAGAATGTGCAGCTTGCCCTCGTCACAGTCCGTCAGGGCCTTCAGGATCTCATGGAACCTGGAAGAAACGGGAGGCCAGGTGTTGAACACTTACTCACATGAAAGGATGTTGGTATGAGTCTTTATGTTTGCCCCTCTGTAGGAGCCTCCTGTTAGTACAGGCACTGAAAACGTCTCATGTGTCCACCCATTGCTTTGCCGTTGTTTTACATACACGCTGCAGACAGGCTTGCACCCGAAATATTCACATGGTGGTTAGTCAAGCATGTTTTCTACTTTAAGAAAATGGCTCTCTAACCCTGTCCCTGGAGATCTACTGCCATAAACAGTCGCCCACCGACCCTGGAGATCTACTGCCATAAACAGTCGCCCACCAACCCTGTCCCTGGAGATCTACTGCCATGAACTGTCCCCCACCAACCATGTCCCTGGAGAATAACTGTTCTGTAGGTTTTTGTCCCCCTAATGCCAGGTTTGAAAAATCTGATTGTCTTTAATCCCTGTGTTTATTGGAATTGGGTGTGCCATTTTAGGGTTGAGGAAAAACCTCCAGGAAAGTGGAGTTAGAGGAAAGACCTCTAAGAGAGTATTGCAGATCCTTCTAACTCTTAAGGAATACACTCTCGATTTTTACTTGTCTCATGTTGCGTTTCAACATAGGACTTGAGGTCTAGGTCATGCTTCTGACCTAGATCAGACTTTTTAGACTCTGGACACAGCGTGAATTTATTAATTATTAATAGTATTCTTAAAACATCACCCAGCACAGCCAGAGGAGGTCTGGGCACCTTTTTGAGCCTGGTTTCTCTCTATATTTCCTCCTACAATCCAGCCCCCATAGGGAGTTTTTCCTAGCCACCGTGCTTCAACACTGTGGTGTGCTCAATGGGTTTTTAAACTGGGTGTTTTGTAAAAGCACTTTGTGACAACTCCTGATGTAAAAAAGGCTTTCGAAATACATTTGATTGAAATTTTGATTGATAGGGTTAGGGTTGAGGGAAGACCTCCAGGAGGGTAGGGTTAGGGTTGAGGGAAGACCTCCAGGAGGGTAGGGTTGAGGGAAGACTTCCAGGAGGGTAGGGTTAGGGTTGAGGGAAGACCTCCAGGAGGGTAGGGTTGAGGGAAGACTTCCAAGCAAGAAGGGTTAGGAAAGACCTCCAGAAGGGTTAGGACTGAGGGAAGACCTCCCGACAGGTAGGGTTTGGGTTGAGGGAAGACCTCCCGACAGGTAGGGTTAGGGTTGAGGGAAGACCTCCAGGCAGGAAGGGTTAGGGTTGAGGGAAGACCTCCAAAAGTGTTAGGGTTAGGGAAGATCTCCAGAAGGGTTAGGGTTGAGGGAAGACCTCCAAAAGTGTTAGGGTTAGGGAAGATCTCCAGAAGGGTTAGGGTTGAGGGAAGACCTGCAGGGCGGAAGGGTTAGGGAAGACCTCCAGAAGGGTAGTTCACTAGTAACAGTGCTGGGAAGCATAACCATGACAGGGCAACTCACTTGGCCAGGGCACTGAAGGAGTGGCTGAAGGACTTGGCCGCCAAGTGGAGGAGGGTCTGCAAGAACACTTCTATCTTCAGGGGGTTAAAGCCCTCGCCCTCATCTGGAAGGTAGAACGTGAAACAAAGGGAGAGTGAGTGCGGGGGTTAAAGTAGAAAACGACCCTAGACATTCCCCAACCGTAAAGGGCTTCCGTCCGCCATCTAAGCAAACAGGTGGGTTTTGGTGCTGACCATCGTCATCTTCCTGGTTGGGGTTTGGCACGTCTTTTAGCACGGTGAGGATCTCCTCGTTGGTGGCCCGGTTCTTGATGGCGTTGCCCACCGTTATCGCCACGGCGTAGCCCGGGAGCACACCTGGACAGAGGCAGAGGAATCATGCCGCCATTTTCCCAATAACAGGCCTCGGGAATTCACACTGCCGCCAGTCAACTCGTTTCCTGTAGAGGCCGGTTATGCTGGTTCCATAAGACTAGACTGAAGACTACTCGAGAAAACCCAAGGATTTATTACCAAGCAGGAGAATGAAACAAAATACCACACTCTTTCTATGTCTACTGTATTGAACAGCACTCCCAGCCGGCCATAAAGCACCAACCCAGAGAGCGGCGTACAGGAAGACACAAACGGCTACCGGAGAGCGAGCACACTTACTGTTAGCCTCATCTTGGTATTTGTAAAAGAAGAGGGGTTCGGCTGGGATGAGGGCTGAGAAAGTGGGGGGGACGATATCCACGATCCGTTGATGGTAGGACAGCCTGAAAATCAAGAACAAAAGCCAATTGGTCGCTTTCCTGTGGACAAGCTGTACAGAGAAAAGAACTCCACACACAGCCCTCTACGTGGAGCACGATTTAGGAAGAGATGGCATAACACTTCAACGGTAACTCCTAATGCAAATACCTCATGCACTTCTCCAGGACTTCCTTGACAAACTTAGGCTTGGGTTTGTCTGCATCCATTGCCAAACAGTCCGCCCTTTGGAGGCAAACATTTATACGGATGAGCGTTGCAGTAACACGTTCTCCCGCAAGTGGATAAACATAACAAAATAACTCGGTGGAGTAACACAGCGGGTCTCACCAGTCATCCCAGCTCCAACGGAACTGAAAGTTGCTCAGATGGTGTGAGAACCAGTTGAGCAGTCTGTCTATGCAAGTTGTGTTCATGGTGTCCAGTCTCATGTACATCATCTCCGTGGCTTGAGCCAGCTGGTGGCAGACTGTTAAGGAACTATTTCTGGTGATTCAAAACAGGTTTTCAAGCCTCAAATCCTGGACCCTGGTTATTTTTTTATTCACTTCAGAGACGGTCCTTTGCAATACCGCCTGGGGGATAGTCCCAGAAGTAGTGTTTAGGATACAACTTGGGGCAGGGAGCCGGGCTGCAGCTTACACAGCTCGATGAGAAGCGTGGTGTACATGACGTCAATGTGGGGGGGGCAGGGCAGCTGGAAGAGCTCTCCAAAGATCACCTGACAGAGGAATGGAGGTCTTAGGTTCTATTCTCTAACTCCTAGACACACTGTCACGCTGGAGGGGCCTTACCTCCACTATGTGATAGTTCAGTGGGATCTTGTTTTTTCCAGGATAGCTGAGTAACTGTGCAGCACTGAAAAAAGAAAAACAGGGCTTCAATCACACCTTTGCTGAGTGACAAGTCAAAACAGGACAGAAACAAGCAGAGGAGCATATTAGAGAACACAGCAGCTCACCAGGTCTTCCTCTCTTTCCAGTGGGACTTAATGATGTTGTGAAGGTTCTCCTCGATCACGAACCTCTCCACAGAGTGGCTCCCTGGCATTACGGGGCCCTGTGGTTGGAGAAGGAACCCTGATCAGACAGACAGCTCAAAAAGACAACAACCTACCGGCTGTTTTGCCGTGCCCTACGAGCGGCGTGAAGTGGGGCTCCACCGCACCTCTGGGGCGTCGGTGTAGTCAAACATGCGGAAAACGACACGGGGAACGGGGTACTGGCAGTTGGGAGTGTGGGCGGGCGGGGTGAAGGGTGGCAGGTTGTGCTGCAGGGCCTCGCACAGGACGCTGTCAAAGGCGATGTAGGGCCGCAGGACGTGGCGCTCCTGCCAGCGGTCCTTCTTCAGCTTCTGAATCTGAGCCCACAGGCAGTCCAGGGACTGAGGGAGGGAGGAGGCCAGCGACGGTTACGATGGTTACGGCAGGAGGAAATAGGAGGTGCAAAGCCTGTCCCCAATGCCAACCTACCTCCTCTTGGGGGTGCGGCTTCTCCGCCGTCCAAACCTGAAGCATGGCAACGTGAGTCTTCAGTCGCCTCCTGAAATGAGAGAAAAAAAAAACAGGATGTTGATCCCGTCGCACCAATCCACTGGGTGGAGTTTGTCATCTCACTCGAAACGATGATCCCTCAATATCGAACGTGCCCATAAGGCACGTGAACAGGAAAGACAGCGTACTTAAGGTAGCCGTCAATTTGGTTCAAGAGCCTGTCCATCTCCACATCCTTCTTCTCGTAGAGTTCCTTCCCAACCCAGGGGAGACTGGACAGCACAACGTACACAAACCAGTCCGAGCGCACCTGGGAACAGAAAACAGTCAAAACGCACCCATGCTAGACAACACATCCTCGCTAGCAATCTGCAGCTTTAGGACATGCCCATAAGAAATTACCTGCGGCACATCCTCCTCCTGAGTGACACTAACAAAGTTTTCAAACATGGCCACCATGGAGGGGGCAGCGATCACGTGGCAGTTCACCAGGTCGGAGAGGAAGCGCACCTGGGGGAAAAAAGAAAAGACTTCATGGAATCATAGTTCAGAAAAAAGTCCAGTTTTATAGAATTCTATTAAAGGCAAACAGGTATGTGATGTACAACAAATAAAAAAAAAGTCCTACAAAGTAGTAAACATCCCGCAAAGTAGTAAACATTCAATCAAGCAGAGCTCAAACATGTGTTCGAAACACTTCTCAACACTGTCAATCTATATTTTGAGATGCATCTGTACTTTTAAATATGTTCTTATATTGGCATGGTGAGCCTTTATACCCCCTATTTAAATTGATTCAAACAATTACCAGGTAGAGAGCTTCGGTGTACAGGTTGGCCTTTAAGGTCTCTTTGAGTTGTCTTATCATGGCCTCCACAAACTCTCCACCAAAGTTGTAGTTCCTAGCATTTAGAAGGCCCACCAATGTCGTGTACACAGTCAGCTTCTCTGGCAGGAGTCGAGCCCTGTCAAAACAACCGCATTCTCAGTGGGACATTTTTGTAGTGTACCAATGATAACAATAAAGTTCTTCAAAGTGTTTTCGGGTAAATTAGGAATGGCTTACACAGCACACAAGATTCGCAGGATTTTGTTTTTGTAATTGGGCAGGTCGGCTTCCAAGACACCCGCAAGACCCTCTAGGTTGCTTTCCAAGGAGGAGGTACTCTGCAAATGAATTGTGAAGTTAATATATGTCTGGTTACTTGAAGGGTCAAATGGTGTAGTGACATTCACTCATACAGAAAACATACCCACACTTACTGCAAAGACCAATTACCTTTTCTCCCACTCTACATATTAGTGACTCCAGGCGATCCTCAATTTCAATCGGCTCGGACGTTCTCCTTCTTTTGTGAGACTGGCCACCTACAATGAGGCCCACGTGACGGGTAACAGGAAGATTATAAATGAACAGTTTAAGACATGTAATTTCTTTTTGGGTCTTTTTGTGCAGATTGTGATAGGGGACACTTTGCTCTGTTAACATGTTATCCATCAGTTGTGGAACCAGGTAGCTAGGTTTGTCTTTCGGAGACCCATTCTGTGGTAAAGGGCAGAGGCTACTAGCCAGCGAGATAAACAACTTAGACATCACTCGTTATCACCACACAGGTTCTGAAATGTGCCCCAAAATAATAAAGATAACAATGTCACAATATTTTTTGAGCAAATGTATATGATAAAATATTAAATTGATTTAACTTTATTTGATGGTGGACTAAGAGTAATGTCCTGTACTTGGCAAATGTTTGCGAGGCCATGAATATTGACTTGGAAAAAGGGGTATGTTACCCCATCAGGCTAAGTACAGTTAGCTAATCGTGGTGTGCAGGAAAATTAGCAATGACTTGCAAAATACTTGGTTTAAAGTGGGACACAAGATTACTGTATGGTCCTATAAACCATAAACCAATTAAACACTTTGGTGAGTTTATTTACATGCCCAGGACATATCTACTGTAGTACTCAATATAGCTTTCTCGCTAGCTAAGTATCTGACTAGCATGCTGCACATTGTGAAGCAGCTCGAGCAGCATAAACTTTAGTCTCAGCGAACGCTACCGTTAGCTAACTTTAGCCTCGAATTAGCTAGCTAACATTAACGAACACTTACCATCCTCTCCATCACTGTGCCTTCTTCTCGACATGTTGTTATTGACACCGTTGGATCGATAAATGTGTGGTCTTCTTTTCTTTATATGTCTCGGAATATTGTTCGAGATAGAAAACTATTTTTCAAAGCTTTCAGTTTTTCAATGGTCGCAAAAATATTAGCGGTCAGATTCAAGTGAGGCACATCCAGAGCGGATGTTTATCGGAAGTGCTTGATGGTTCACTATATTTGTCTTCCGACTAGCATAGCTTGTGCTCAGTTCCGTGTTTCTGCATTAGCTAGTCATTGACACCAATGTTGTAGTTAACTAGCTACATTTGTGTTTGTTTCGAATATTAGTTGGAGTGGTTTGGTTCGTTTATATTCTCAAAATAATAGTGTGACTAGCTGGCGTACTTTTTACAGGTTCAGCATGCATATTTAGATTAGTTCTAGCCTTGCTAAATATACTGTTAGCGGCGCATTATATTTTCCGAGAACGAGCTAGCTGCTACCTACAGAACGTGCTTTACCAAACCATTGCCATGACGGCAACCCAAATGGTTTGCAATGAGTTAGTTAAGATAGATGTCGATGCCTTTGCACCACAGTATTTTAAACAAGAAAAACCCCAACTTTCTGCAACTATACGAAAGTTTTACTCATTCTGTAAAAGAAGGGTGAGTAAATGAAACGTCGGCTACTTTATTGACTATTTATAACCGTTTTTCTGGTATATTATATTCGAATAAATATTTTTAATATTGCAGACATTTGGTACATTTGTGGCATCCAAATTATCTCCGTGTCACGAGGCAGAGTCTTCAAAGATTTGGAATTGTTGTGGCCAGATCTTCAAGGAACCTTCATCCATCCACAGACATGTGGCAAGGATTCATGACACTGACATTGATCAGCTCACCCAGTCCACTTTCGAGGTTTTACTAAGCCAGGTGGAGAATGAAGTCCCTTCACAACAACAATCCACAGAAAAAGAGCCAGTGGACATTTCGTCCTGGATACCTGACACCAGTAACCTCACTGGTGACCAGCTTCACAAGTATGGAAGTCATGTATGTATAGTAGTAGATGGCAGACCGCATATAAGGTATACTAATTTTTTCTTATCTGTTAAGTGGTCCAGGTGAAGTTCTTCTTTACTACTGCTACTGTCAACTAGTAGATCCTCAGCTCATCTGTGATTGGCAGGAGGCCCTTGGTAAAAAACTACAGTTGACCGGCAAGGTAACAAATGTAGCTATTCCTGGAGTATAAACATATTTCCTGTTTTGTCATTCAGTACCTAATTTGGTCATCTTACTATTTTGCAGGTGAGGGTGGCAACAGAGGGGATCAATGGGACAGTTGGGGGCACTAAAGTCGCAACTGAATTGTACATTAAGGCGATGTGCTCTCATCCCATTTTTAAGATCATGGAAAAAGAAGACTTTAAGGTAACAAAAAATAGAGGTTGTAGTTTGGGACAAGGTTACCTTTACATCTCACATTTAAATAGGTTTGCACACACTTATCCATAAGTATGCACATTTAACATTTAAACCATTTTGTACTGGCCCTAGTGGAATTTAACCTAAAGCTTGCGGTCATGAGAACCCTGATATACCAACTGAGCCATTCATGGCCAGAAGTTATTTTCTGATCTATTGTTTATGTTATGCTTAATGTGTCTTTTTGTGTCTCCTCAGACCAGCAGTGGTGGTGCAGTGTGTTTTTCTAACCTGCGGGTTGGAGTCTACAAGGAAATCGTGCCAATGGGGGTGGACCCTGTTGCCCTGTCTTACAGATTAGCAGGTGAAAGTTTTTTGGGTAACACTTCTGGGTCGCATGTGGTTTGACACAATGGAAGCAGTTGGCGTTCATGATCACCCTCAACCTCTGTTCTGGCCACATAGGTACTCACTTGGAGCCTGCAGAGTTCCACAAAGAAGTGGAGGCTATTTTGTCAAAAGGTGACTCTTGCAATGATACAATACTGTTGGACTGCCGGAACTTCTATGAGAGTAAGATTGTAAGTATGCCATTGTATCGAGTATATGTCTATACCACTCCAGTCTTTACAGACATTAAGTATCACGTAATTAAAATAGATGTTTTTGACCACAGGGGAAGTTCAGCCACTGTTTGGCCCCGAATATCAGAAAATTCAGTTACTTCCCTGAATACATTGACCAGAACATTGACCTCTTTCGAGACAAGAAGGTCCTCATGTACTGTACCGGCGGCATTCGCTGTGAACGTGGCTCAGCCTATCTCCGATCAAAAGTAAGCCTACCTTTCAGATTTTCGCAGTGAATTATGTCAAACATGTTTCATCCAACCAGAAATATGAAACTAGAGACTCAATGTTTCTTTTTGTTTTATACTTCTAGGATGTGTGTAAAGAAGTTTATCAGCTGAAAGGTGGCATTCATAAATACTTGGAACAATTCCCTGAAGGCTTCTATCGTGGCAAACTGTTTGTGTTTGACGAACGCTATGCAATCTCCTCCAACAAGGACATAATTTCAGGTTTGTGTTTACTGAAAACCTTGGATTTCTATGAGTACGAAGCAGTAGTTCTAGTACAACATTAGTTCACCATTCCTTTTAGAATGAGAGACCTGTTACAAAAATGTCCTCTCCACTTCCGCTCTTGTGTGCAGAGTGCATGTGCTGCAGCTCACCATGGGACCAGTACCAGCTGTGCTCCACACATTTCTGCTTCCAGCTGGTTCTTTCCTGCTCAGCCTGCAGACAGTGTGGCCACACTGCCTGCTGCCCTACCTGCCAAACCAAGGGCCAGGGACAGGGAGAAGAGCCCTCCACCACGCCTCCGAAAAGAGAGGAGTGCGAATGCACAAACGGACGGCTTAGGATCCCCCAGGATGCATTGTGACGTGGAGTTATCTGTTTTAAAACATGGAATTGCGCAATGCGGAGACCTACCTCAAACTTTACCCAAGCAAGTTTTTGAGATGGGCAATCCTGATTCAATAAACTCTTTGGTTATTGTGGTTTCAATTAGCTTGTTCCTATTTTAAATTAAAGAAATCCACAACAGATCTCAGTTTCTTTCATGTGCTGGCCTTGAATTGCTAAAAATAACAGATACAATTTCAATATAATTGCATGACTTTATGTATTATGAATCTGAAGGCCTGAAATTAAAATCTATATTTTGAACATAAGAATGTTTTATTTCCATGAAAAAATGCTAAATACTTCCACACTTAACGCGCTCATCAGTCGTTTGCCCTTCTGTCTACTGGCAGGTGGCGCCGTAATGCCTGCCCTTGTCGCATAGAAACGGCAGCTTCACATAATCTTTTCAAGTAGGATGAACCTTCTCATCATCGTCGTAGCTAGCTAGACAGCAAGCTAAGTAGGGGTTGCTACGGTTGGGGGTCCACAAAATTTATCAACCAACACCTAGCAAATGGGAATACTGCCTTGGTGACAACATTTGACGTGTTTTTGTCACCTTGTGCCCATTTTTATATATAAAGGATTGTTGGACCAAGAGATGTCTGCTCCGGGTTTTACGAACCTCAACACGTCTGTTGGTTACAGCTTGAACTCAACGCCGAATGGAGGATCAGCACCCCCCTGTCAGAATGGTAAAATAGGCGGAGGGGATTAAGGCCGCTAATAATAGCTGGCTAGTTAGCCACTGTCAGTTTGTGAAATAGCCAGCTACCCAATGTAAAGTTTTTTTTTTTGGTTATATGTTGCGTCACCTAACTAGCGTAGTTGTCTACGTGAGTTGTAGCGTTGTTACAAAACATGTGTAAATTAAAAACATAACATGGAAATGTTCGTATTGTTAAACTAAAGTTAGCAGGATGATGCTAACGCTAGAGAACCGCTGTAGCCAACGACGTTCGACAGCAAGCCTTGCTAACTCACTACGTTAAATCAGTTACTACTGTACTGTAGCATCCATTCAAGCTTGCCACTGGCCAGCTAGAGTAACTCGATCGCCACGAAAAAAAAAAAATATTGTATTATTTATGTTCACAAATGAATGTTACTTGCGACTGTCTCTCTTCTATGCTGAGCTGTTAAACTAATTGACAGCCTGAATAATTGGTCCATGGTGTTAACTAGCTCGTTATGCGGTTTGGCATTGACAGCATTAGCTACAATTACTGGACTTCACTAGACTTGAAACCGTTAGCAAAATCATTTTACCGGTCAGCTGTCATTAACAGGTTTAAAGTAATTTATAAAGCTAATATTATGTGTAAGGGGTGAAACATCATTAAGCCCTTCTGTATAATGTACTAATAGCTTTTTGTCCCGGTGTTGTTAACCTCAACTGTCATTTTCTCCAGGTCCTATAGGACAGACCTACACGTCCACACATTCATCAACAGGGTACTATGGAGCAAGTCCTCAGGAGCAGAGCTATCCAGCCCTTCCAGTAAACTGTGCCCCTGCCCCCCAAAAACCCCATATTACAAACAATGACCACAGTGCTTACTACCAACACCACAACAGCTACCAGCAGACCGCAGGGGTGCCTACTGTACCCTCTGGGTACAGGGAAACCCCACCCCACCACCCTGCCTCCCAGCCCTATTTCATCCCAGCCTCTGTTGCTCCTCTGAACCACCAGCATGCGCCTCTGTTCCAACAGCCGGCCCCCTACACACCTCCAGGGGCCTACTATGGACAGCGGCAATACCCCACCTCCCAAGGGCAACACCACCCTCAGCAGCCAACCTTGGTGTCGGGCCCAAGCACCACCCTGTACCCCATTGTCTCGTACCCCTCTGCGCCGGGAAGCAGTCAGTATGGCACGTTGCAATCATCCCGGGCTCAAAACGACTCCGGTGCCATTCCCAACCTAATGGGTGCTCCCCTACATCAGTGTCCCCCAGGGAATGGCCCCGTGTCATCTACGGCAGCAATCCCCCCTGGTTATAGCACGGCTCTGACCAGCCAACAAGCCACAGTCAACGGTCAGGTTAATGCAGGTACGGTCTACACCTCTTAGTGTCAATGGCTCTGCCTAACCAGTTGTGAGACCCTTGCCAATCCTATCAGTGTATTCAATGAAAATGCTTTGTTCAGCTCTGTCTAAGTTGTCTCCCGTGTCTCCAGTCCAAGCCCCAATCCTCCAGCAATACGATCAATGCCGCCAGTCAGCCACGACCCAAGACCCCCAAGGAGGACAAGTCACGCACCACAACAGGGCCACAGAGTGTGACGGCCCACCGTCAGGAAACCCTGTTGCTTCAGTCCAGTCCTCCGCAGGGCCTCAGCAAGGTAAATTGGAAGAGACGGAGAGGTTTGCAAGCCATTATATTTGTGACCGCGCTGTGTGCCGGTGTGGTAGAAGCTATTGGGTAGTGACGTTTTGGCAGGCGAATCGTATGCATCCTCACCAACGTTCCCGCTACACAGACTTGAGTCCTGTTTTGTACTCTCTTCCCCCAACCCCCTCACAGGCATGCGCTATGGATTTGTAGCCAATAGTGAAGCTAGCTCTGCCAACGCCACCACCAACGCTGCCCCCTCTTCATCCAGCTCCGAGGAGGAAGATGAGGAAGAGGATGAGGAAGCAGGTCTGCTTATAGATTATATTCCCATCCCTGCCTCGCCTCTGCCCTCTCCTCACCCCTCATCTTAACCAGCCCGACCCTCACATGAACCCATGCTCCACTTACTTGAGCTTCACCCTGAGGAGGTGGCCTGTTTCATTCATACTTATCCCTTAAGGGTCCCTCTGCCCATCTTTAGCAGCTCGCTGGCCCACCCTACTTGCAGAAACCTCTCGTTCTGCTGCCCATCTGATGGCCTCCATGCTTTTAACAGCTATGCCACATTTGTTCCAGCATTGTCACTGTGTTACCTGATTCAACCGCTATGCCACATCTTTTCCAACATTATTACTGTGTTACTTCATTCAACCGCTACGCCACATCTTTTACAGTGTTATTACTGTGTTACTTCATTCAACAGCTACGCCACATCTTTTCAAGCATTATCACTGTGTTACCTCATTCAACTGCTATGTTATGTCTTTGCCCAGCATTATCACTGTATTACCTCATTCACTAGCTACGCCTTTTGTTTGCGTTATCATTGTGTCCCTCATTCAACTGCTATGCCACATTTGCCAGCATTGGTACTGTGTTTCATGTAGATTTCATGTCTGATTTTTTTAATTTTATTTATTTTTACTCGTCTTGAAATGCTTGAGTTTTTCTATCATGTCATCAGTTCTCTCAGCGGTTACCTACCAGCCGCTTGGAAATGTCTGTCTGTGTTTGATTTACAGGCGTTGAGTCAACTGTTTGCTCAATTGCACACTGTTAAAAAAACAACACGCTGTGTTGGATTTGCATTTATATAAGGACAAATACAGCATACAATTCCCATTTGGGTTGAGTGTTGATGAGGGCCTCACCCTTGAGTTGTGTCCGTGGAGCTTAACAGCCTTTAAATATAGCAAATCCCCTGGTACCACCAATCAGTCACCTCAAATGTCTAAGGTACGAGGTTATATGAGGCATGTCTCTCTTAACAGCTAGCACACATCAGCCCCTTGGCTAATTTAACTATTCTTTGCTTTATCTCATTCTTGTCAGCCCTTTCACTGTAAACATCCTGTGATAAAAAAAATTCTCGCTCACTTTGAGCGTTATTTATTTTTTATTTTTAGAAAAAGTGTTTAAAATGTGCAGCGGCTTAGAGCGTTGGACCTCCCACAGCTACAGAAAGGGATTTTCACACAGGCAAAATCATCTTGCAGTGGCTGTCTTCAGCTTAGGCCTTCTTCACATTCGCTGTCGTTATAATACATGTTACTAACTGATTCCAGACATGTGAGAAAGGCTTGTCAGTTGTACAAGTTTGCCAAGGCTCTCTCATATCTAGAGCACTTAATCCACCAGGGTGACAGTCAATCAGATTTAGCAGCCCAGGCTAGTTGGAGCTCATCCAGTGAGCAATCGGGTGCACAGGGAGTGCTATCCTGGTTCACTGTCACAGCCCTCCATTTTGCCTATTGGATTAATAAAAAGAAATGGCGTGTGTGTGTGGTCTGAAAAGCGTCTGGTAGAGATTTTGAAGGAGAGGCTGGACACACGGACTAGAGAGATGATAACTGCCGCTTGTCTTTCAACGGATCTGGTTTCATGTGTAATTTGTCTCCAGCCTAATAACGTTCAGAGACGAATAGAGCGGCTCCTCATGAGTCTCTGCACTCCCCTGACCCTCCCCCAGGTGGTGACAGTTCTTCAACCACCACCGGCAGTGCGTCCCCGGTGCCCAACAGCTACGACTCTCTGGAAGGAGGCAGCTACCCAGGTGAACACAGGACTCTTAGGCGTCCGGCACGGCGGTTACCTCCACATTGACTAAACATTTAACACACACCTGTCCTAACCAAGTGAACATTTTGGCTGACAGATATCTGTCCAATCCCCACCAGATGCTATCAGCAGGCAGCCATACCAAGTTGGCTTGGCATCGTAACGTTTTCCTGTGTTTTTAGAGTCCTCTGTTCCTCCCTCCGTCGACGGGACCAAACAAGCCCCGCCCCTTGGCTACGGTTACCCCAGCATGCAGCCGGCCTATCAGCAGGGGCCGCCCCCTAGGACAGACTCCTCCCCTCCCCGGTGCGGTTACAACCAAACTGGGTACCAGCATCTGTCACAGGTGAGCTTTTCTGCTATAACCCAGCTTATTGTGTATAACTGAAATAAAAACGTAGCAAATGTATTAAAAGGAGTTAACTGTTTGCCCCGTTTAGCCCTTTCCCAGCATGTCCCAGCTGTCTGCAGCGCTTGGGGGTCTGAGTGGGGTCCCGGAGCTGGAGGTGGAGGCGCTGCGGCCTGTCAACCTGCTGCAGGAGAGGAACCTGCTGCCCCTCCGGCCCCTGGAGGCCCCAGAACCCAACCTTAGTGCCGACCTAAAGAAGGCCAACTGTAGCCCGAAGTAAGAGGGACAAGATGTTTGGTTTAGAAAATATTAGACTAATGTGCAAGTGTGAACCTAAGCCTATTGGGTCAAGTAAAATTAATATTGGCAGTGATAAATCACGTAGTTCGGGAACCCCTCACTGCATTATTCCTCCATAGTCTCAGCTTTACATGTGTAGCCTTGTGCTGGTCAAGGTTGAGCTCAGTGCCTTTCTCCCCTCCACAGCACGTTCAGGTGTACCCTGACCAACATCCCTCAGTCGCAGGCCCTGCTGAACAAAGCCCGGCTTCCCCTGGGACTGCTCCTGCACCCGTTCAGAGACCTTTCCGTAAGACACCCAACCCTAACACAAGCTGGGCCTTGTCCTCAGACATCTGTCAGCCACCTACTGCCTCTGTAGATCTGATAGGTGTCTGGATAGGTCTAAGCGTCTGACGTTTCAGGGGGAGTTACCGACGTGAGAGAGCTGTGGAATTTCAAGTGTTGCACTGGACATGTTTTTCTGTGTATAATTTTGTTAAATTCCCTTAGATAAAACACCTTAGCATCCCGTTATTTAATGTATGTTTCCGTTAGTCCCCCCTAAATGAGACTGTGTGCTTGTAAGAGGAAGTTAAACTGAGCATAGAAAGATAATTTTGCCAAGGTAGGAGGAGGGAGAATGAAGAGGTGCCAAAATCTGTTTTTGCTTTTACATAGCATGAGGAGGTGCTTCTACATAGCATGAGGGTTTGCTTTTAATTAATGTTTCAGGGTTAGTGTCAGGCTGAGTGTTGACATAGAGGGTCCTACTCTTACAGATCACTACTGCAGAGGAACAAAATCAACAGGTTTTTTCTCAAAGTAATCCTTTGTGTTCTATGCAGCAACTCCCGGTGATCACGTCCAACACCATAGTGAGATGTCGCTCCTGCCGCACTTACATTAACCCCTTCGTTTCCTTCCTGGACCAGAGGAGGTGGAAGTGCAACCTGTGCTACCGGGTCAATGACGGTACGGTCTACTGAACGATGTGGGAACCACAGTCTCAGCAACGTAAGAAAGGGACAGGTGAGCGTCTTTTAACGTAGATGTTGTGCCGTTGCAGTTCCTGATGAGTTCATGTATAACCCGGTGACGCGCTCCTACGGAGAACCCCACAAGAGGCCAGAGGTGCAGAACTCCACGGTCGAATTTATTGCCTCTTCTGATTACATGGTAAGTGAGATGTGTGTGTGTGGCTTAGGTGGGTTGGCTGTAGTGTGTGTTGGGCGTAGCGCGTGCCCGTGTGTGTTGGGCATAGCATGTGCCCGGGTGTGTTGGGCGTAGCGCGTGCCCGGTGTGTGTTGGGCGTAGCGCGTGCCCGGGTGTGTTGGGCGTAGCGTGTGCCCGGGTGTGTTGGGTAAAGCTTGTGCCAGGGTGTGTTGGGTGAAGCATGTGCCCAGGTGTGTTGGGTGAAGCATGTGCCAGGGTGTGTTGGGTAAAGCTTGTGCCCGGGTGTGTTGGGTAAAGCTTGTGCCAGGGTGTGTTGGGTGAAGCATGTGCCCAGGTGTGTTGGGTGAAGCATGTGCCAGGGTGTGTTGGGTAAAGCTTGTGTCCGGGTGTGTTGGGTAAAGCGTGTGTCCGGGTGTGTTGGGTGAAGCATGTGTCCGGGTGTGTTGGGTAAAGCGTGTGTCCGGGTGTGTTGGGTGAAGCATGTGCCCGGGTGTCATCCTCAGCTGCGGCCCCCTCAGCCTGCCGTGTACCTGTTTGTCCTGGACGTGTCCCACAATGCGGTGGAGGCCGGATACCTGCAGGTCTGCTGTCAGACCCTCCTGGAGAACCTGGACAGGTGAGGGGCTTCTGGGGTCACTCCTTCGTTTCCAGACCAAAATGTAAACATAAAATATTTTGGAACTGTCATTAGAGCTCTTCCTAGGGAAGTCTCCTGTTTGTCATAAACCATACAAACCATGCTCCGTTGACTGTTCACTGCAAGGTTCAACATCTGGAAAATCTATCTATGCCTGATCATGTCAAATCCACGATCTCCTAATAAAGAGTTGAATTACACACTCACATTGTTGATTGAAGGGATAACCGGCCATTTCTCAGTGTGTTTTGTTCCGTTGTACATCCCCACAGCTATGCTAACTCTCCGGGGGCGGGGGGGATGTTTTGGTTTTTAGGATTCCTGGGGACACACGGACCAGAGTGGGCTTTGTCACTTTTGACAGTACCATACATTTCTACAACCTCCACGAGAGCCTCTCGCAGCCCCAGATGCTGGTGGTCTCTGACATTGAAGGTTTGTGGTGTGTGTGTTCTCTCAGTCAGACCCCACCCATATTTATACTGCCCCACAAAGCCTAACTACGCCTAGAGTGAAACTGAGAAAGGTTTCTTTAAGGTTTTTGGATTGTCCAGCATATTGTGTAATAGGTAGATGAGTGGAAATACAGTAAATAACGTATAAAGTACAAAGTCTTCAATAGGTTATTTTATGTAGAATATTTCCTCCTAATTCTTTTTGCTATGACCTCAAAAATGCAGATAAAACACTCTGCCTTTATATTGTCATCAATAGCTAGAAAGCGTTTAAAAGGGCTAAATGTCATAACTACGGTTTCCTAATGTTAAATTCATGCATTTTGTTTTTGATAGTTTATTTACAATATTAGGAACATTGTTTTAGGAAAATAAACATTAAAACAAAATGTTTTGCTGTGCTTGTTAGACAGATGTGATTATTTACATGCTTGTCCCTGCAATGTTACTGCATTCATTCAGGGATATATCCTACTTAATGTGTGAAAGGGGCTTATGACATTATATTTATTTAGCTTGTTGATTGCTTGTAAACTATCAGATAATTTGGGGGGGAAGTTAAAATCCGTAAGGGGCGCAGTGAGAGGTAAATGCATAGAAATAGATTAGCAGGGCGCAGCGCAAGGCAAGCACATTGACATTGCCAGTTCAGTTGCTAGCCTAGGAGTAGGCAATTTGATGATTTCCTAAAATCATGGATAAACTGCATCACACAGAAGAATTCCCAAAGAAAGGTATTTAGATTATTTGACATCTACTTGAACATACAATCACTGAAGTCTTCAGGGAGCAGGTAGGCTAACCATATTGCTAGTCTGGTTATAATGTGGCTATAATATTTTGTTTTGTTTAATGGTCTGCTGCTGTTTACATACCATGAGGCGAGTTCCATTATTTCAGGTACAATACCAAATCAGACTGGCGTATCTACACAGAACTCGGGACAATACCAAGCCAGACAGGCGTATCTACACACATACGTTGGTTTTACTTAGTTTAATGACCTGATTTTGTAGTTACTGCAATTGTTACACCTTTATATCTCGAAAACGGAGCAACATTGAATCAAAATATTTTGACACAAGAAAAAACAGACTTCTGCCATTGGATGGCAGTATAGTCCATTACCTAAACACCTCAGCCTGTGTGCCAGTCTGAGCTCTGTAGTTTATCTCCTAAAAAAATTGTTTGCTCCTTTCCGTCAAACCATCGTCAATTAGAATGAATGGTGTCAGATTGTGCTTTAGAGATTTAATGAGTAATAGTGGAATCCATATGTTCATATACTAACTTCTTCACATTTCTTGCATAACAAAGTGTGATTGAAATTGATTCATATAGGTTAGTGTTTTGTTGTTAATAAATGTTTTCACCTTCTAATGTATTTTTTTACTTGACAGAAAAAAAAGAACAATGTTAATATCAAATATTTTTAGACATTGAATTGCACTGTGATACAGTCAATCTGGAGCTTTCAAATCAAGATCCAATCAATATAGACTGTCCTACTGTTAGCTAAGCAATCCAATTGTCTGTAATGAAGAAATTACTCCAAGTGTTTCTTAATGTAATCTCATCTTGAAACCACCTTTTAGATGTCTAAGTCATGGTTTCAAGAAAACCTTTTTATTGAGTCACCTTTCTGTTTCTGTAGATATCTTTATCCCAACACATGACAGTCTGCTGGTGAACCTGAAAGAAAGCAAAGAGGTAAATCTTTTCAGTTGACAGTCAATCTGTTTGTCTCCCAACCCCAAGGACAGTCTGTCTTTACTAGAATGGTTAGGGTGCTTTTGACCATGTTTGGTTGGTTTTAGTGTGATAATGTGGTTCTTTGATGCTGATGTCAGTTTCACTGTCTGTCTCGCTCTCTTTCTGTCTATCGATCTCATTCTCTATTTCTCTCTCTGTCTCTCTTGCGTTCTTTCACTCTCTTTCTCTCTGTCTGTCTTTCCTTTATTTTTATTTTCTCATTCTTTCTCTTGCTTTCTTTCTATCTCCCTCTCTGTCTCCCCCTTTGTCTCTTTCTCTTTTGCTCTGTATTTTTCTTCCTCTCACTTTCCCCCTCCCCACCCTTGTCCTGAACCCATCCAGCTGGTTCGGGACCTGTTGACTGCCCTCCCCGGGATGTTTGGCCAAACCAGGGAGACTCACAGTGCCCTGGGCCCGGCGCTGCAGGCTGCCTACAAGCTCATGTCCCCCACAGGAGGGCGCATTTCCCTGTTCCAGACCCAGCTACCTACCATTGGGGTTGGCCTGCTGCAGTCCCGGGAAGACCCCAACCAGAGGTCCACCACCAAGGTTGGAGTCCTGGGTCACACACACAGTCATGAAACACACACACACACAGGCTTGAAACATACTCACACAGGCATGAAACACACACACGCACACAGGCATGAAACACACGTGTGCACACACACACACACACAGACACTCCATCCCAGAGGATTGTTGTGTACTGTGAGGTTCCAGTTGTCTAAGAAGTCGGTTCTCTGACAGGGGGTCCAACACCTGGGTCCAGCCACAGATTTCTACAAGAAGCTGGCTCTGGACTGTTCGGGTCAGCAGATCGGAGTGGACCTGTTTCTGCTCAGCTCCCAGTACGCTGACTTGGCATCACTAGGTAAAGTGGGATGGCCTCTCATATAACATTACTGTAGAGGAAATGACACAAATTACAACAGCCTAAGTGGAAGCAAAATAATGATTAAGTACTATGATGGCTTGGGTCTGTTTAGAGATCAAAGCAAACACCAGTCTGACTGCTGCCTCCTCTCTCTGCCTTCTGTGTCCAGCATGTGTGTCTAAATACTCAGCGGGCAGCATCTTCTACTACCCCTCGTTCCACCATGTGCACAACCCGGCCCAGCTGGACAAGTTCCGGAAGGATCTGGAGCGGTACCTCACCAGGAAGATCGGCTTCGAGGCTGTCATGAGAATACGCTGTACCAAAGGTAGGGCACAGATGGTTTGGTCCTGTATATTGGTCCTGTGTATAGGTCCTGTATATTGTCTTACAGGTGAACAGTACCATTGTGTGACTGTGTAGACACTGTTTTAGTTGTGGTCATTTTTAAGACCGTGTTTTTGGTCAAACAGGCTTGTCCATCCACACGTTCCATGGGAACTTCTTTGTGCGCTCAACCGACCTTCTGTCCTTGGCCAACGTCAACCCAGACTCGGGCTTCGCTGTGCAGATGTCTATTGAGGAGAGCCTGGCTGACACCTCGCTGGCCTGTTTCCAAGCTGCACTTTTGTACACCTCCAGCAAAGGTACGTCTAACACACACACTGCCGATGGCTATTTTAGTGTTGTGACAGATTAACGTTGACCTCTGTCTGTCTGTCTCTCCATCTCTCTGT
>JACXGK010002203.1:0-36241 GCA_016801125.1 Novumbra hubbsi | reverse complement strand
TTGTGAAAGTCTGAATTACTGGTGGTCCTGTATTGTGAAAGACCAGACTTAACAAAGGAATCAGTGGGCACCGCAATAGAAGTATGGAAAGTTATTAGATGCAGAAAACAGGGAATCAAAATAATATTCTGGACACAATTTTAGATAAGTGTGAAACATAAACATTTGACGAAAATCTTTTATGCATTTTAAAATGCATTTGTTAATTTGTTTTTATTGAACTTAGAACACACACTGAGATTTATATATAAATATATATATATACAGTGGGGAGAACCAGTATTTTATTCACTGCCGATTTTGCAGATTTTCCTACTTACAAAGCATGTAGAGGTCTGTAATTCTTATCATAGGTACCCTTCAACTGTGAGAGACGGAATCTCAGACAAAAATCCAGAAAATCACATTGTATGATTTTGGAGTAATTAATTTGCATTAATCGTGTCCATAATATTATTTTGATTCCCTGTTTTCTGCACCTAATAACTTTCCATACTTCTATGGAAAGAAGTCTCAAACAGTTTTTGATATTTCTGCATGTATTGTAAAAATATTCCATATATTTTCCAGTCGGCAGCCATCCGCCTATCAAGCCCCACAACACTGACACAGTGGTGTTTCTGCACTAAACGGAGTTTTGTTCCTTCCCTCCCTTCCGCACTTCAGCAGCGGGAAACGGAGCATAATGGAAAGGTACACCTTGTTTGTTAGGATTCATAGTCCTTCTGACCGTCCTTTCTCTCATGATAACGAGGAGTTGAGGAGGGTCAGTGAGGGTTTGAAGAGGACAGTCGATTTAACAGGCATGGATTCCAACAATAACCACCGCGTAATACCACACACAAACATGATCAGGTCCTGGCTTCTGCTATTCAACTTTGCACACACACACACACACACACTCCTCCACGTCCTCAGGAGGCACCTACCAGCCTCTATACGCAGTATGATCTTTTCAGTAAAAGGAAACTATCACCCGAACTCACCTCCTCTGACCAATTGCCCTCCTCTCTTGTGCCCTTGCAGTCAGACACTGGGGAACATATTTAAATGCAAGTGCCTAGTTTAGAGCCTTTCTAGAGAGATAGAGAGTGGGAGAGTAAATGAGAACGAAATTTACCTTACTTACCTTATTTGCCTTACTTTTCATAATCATTTACATCCGATTTCATTTGGCATTGGTATGTACAGAGAGAGAAGCTGACAGAGGTTTGTGGGCTCTGATATGGCGTACAACAACTAGGTCCTAGCGATGTACAGCTTTTTAGAATGTTGTGGCTCGAGTGAGGCGTTTGCAAGCTATTATAATGAAATACTATTTTTTCTTAAGTATTCTTCAATAGATTTAATAAGATGTTTAGAGTATAAACACTGTCTTGAATGAGAGAACAGCAGAGACTTTCTTCCTTCCTAAATGTGTGGAGAAATGGAATGTGTAGCGATTGGTGACACTGACTTAGGGCCTTCCATCCTTATGTCCCTAAATCCCTACTGTCAATCTGTTTTACTGGAATGTGGCTCATATACTGTCGAGAACTTCACATTTTTACGTAGGTAGTGTTAGTTACTTGTGTTCTTCCATCACTGAACAAGAGTAAAAAATGAAAGAGAGACCATGTGGTCCAACATTACCCCCTGATAACTGTTATCACACCAACATTACCTTCTGACATGATAAATATTATCACAACAACATTACCTCCTTACACGGTAACTGTTATCACAACAACATTACCTTCTGACATGATAAATATTATCACAACAACATTACCTTCTTACACAACAACTGTTGTCACAACAATATCACCCCATCGTTCACTTTTACCAGCGCAACATTTAACCTGATATGTTTTTCTTTAGCTGACCTGGTTATTAATGGGTTCTGTTGTCATCTTGTGTATCTCAAGGATATTGCCCATATGCTGGTCAAGGCAACTGTGCCAATCATCGGGATTGCAAGGTAGTCCTGTGAATCTGTTTTTCTGTGGATCCAAGAGATTATAATATAATAGCGTCTGCGTGTCGAGGTTACAGCGTTTCTTTTGATTGGTTTGGATGTTTGGGTAATTGCAAAGGGCATACAATTGTCTACATCTCAGGTTGTCTTGCCGTCAGAGCAGGAGAACGAGAAAGAAAACGGAGCCCTTTAAAAGAGTAGAAAGAAATCAAATAACTCTGTAGATTCTACAGTTTGATCTGTTTTCAATTATCGTCTCCCATGCGGAAGAAAGCGCTGAACAATTGAAATCAATCAGGGCTTTGGGGAGAGGGGAAGGGCCATGGGGTGCTGTGTGTGTGTGTGTGTGTGATTGGCTGCGTGTGCACAGGAGAGACAGACCATTTGAAAATGGCCTGTACAGGCTTGGGGGAGAAGGAGGTGTGGTGATGATGTAAAACATGTGGCGCTTCTCCTCACACATCTACTCCTTCTCTCCCACCCTCTCTCCCCAATGCTCTTCGGGGCAGGTCACTGTGTGTTTGGCGTCTAGAAGGCGAGAGCGGCCCTTCAGTGCCAAGGGTGTGGTGCCTTTCTCCACCCCAATGTCTCTTCAGCTGGGCCTGTAAGCTCCTTCCTCGGAGTCTTGGCCGAGCTTCCTTATCTTCAGGTTACATCCAGTATTACAAAGACAGACACACCTTAAACTGGGCCATCCTCACATCGGCTTTGGATTGTTTTCTTTTCTCCTTGGGCTTCTCATAAAGATCGAGCCATCCGACCTAAACGGAGCGTGTTTGGGGTGTAAATGTGGATGCAGTGTAACGGCATGGGGGGTCACCTCTCCGTCATTTAGCTTCACAGCTGCCAAACTGACAAGCTGGTTAGAGATTTACAACTACATGTTGTAGCTTGTGTTAATGTTGGTACGGTGTGTTTAAATGAACGCCCCTCTTCTTTCTGTCTCCCTCCTGCCGTCTACCCCCGTCCCTCCTCTTAGGACCACTGGTTCTGGAGGGTGCGGGACAATGCAGTGATGCCAGGGTATCCTATGCTCATCAATGTGTTCTGGAGAGGACTGCCCCCCAAGATAGACGCCGTCTATGAGAACAGTGAGGGGAAATTTGTCTTCTTCAAAGGTAAAGACGCCCGTAGAATCCTGCACTGTACAACATCTACGTTTAAAATCCTGGTTGGGGTGTGAGTGGAGGAGGTTAGGGGTGGGCTATGTAAATATGTCCGTACAATATTTACAACTGGAGTCAGAAGTCAGCTTTAAGGCAAGGTTTCAACTGTGTGTGCGTTTACATAATGTGTGTGTGTGTGTGTGTGTGCATGTGTGTGATAATCCAAAACAGTGTGTGTCTTACTGTAATGTGTGTGGGTCTATGTGTGTGTTCACACTGTGTGGTCCATGTGGAGAAAGAAAGATCCTGTAGTTCTAGACCCCTTGCCCAGTCTCAATAAGCATCATCCCGTTTACAACACGGTTACAACAACGCTCAGACATCTCTAGAAGATGGTAGGAGATAAGCAGGAGGACACAATGGAAGACCAAATGTGAGCTAACATCATATTCTGACAGTTACAGTGAAAAGATGTACTCGGCCCCAAGGATTATACTCTTCCCAAAGTATTTCGCCCTAGGGTGTTCTAAAAGCCCCATCCACATTAAATTTCCTTTGCACGCTTTTCAACACACATGCACATGCCACAACGCCCCCCGACCAAGTTTACCCAGACTGCCTCCTGTGATCGGGGGGAGGGGCTTGGCAGTAACTGTGGTAACCGTGACCCTGCTGCGTGTGGAGCATGAGAAGGAGACAGGTGTAATGACAGGAATTTCCTGTCACATGACTCCCCTGTCACAAGCGTGGAGCTGTACCCTGCTTCATTCTCCTTTTTCCAAAGCCCCACTCCTCCCTTCTTAGCTCCCTCCTTCCTTCCCTCCCTCTCCCACCAAAATCACTGTTGACTCTCACTTCCTCTCGGCCCCAGACATTCACCAGCGAAGAAAAACCCCTTCCTGGGGTCGCCAAGTCCAAACGGTGACATTTGACCTAATTACCAGAAACATATACCTTCACTTCCTCTTACTTTCATTTTCTCTTCACTCAAGACCTTCTCTTTTTATTGTTTATGTGCCGCATGTTTAAAGCGAAGTGCAGACCTCACACTAAGACTGCTGATTTGGGACCGTTTTTTCATATTCAATAAAATGATACTGACAAAATATAGATGAGTACAGCGAGTCTGAGACGCTCCTCGACGGCAAACCCCAGCGTCTAGACCCCCACCTTGTCCCTGGTCAAACCACTAGATGGGGTAAACCTCAGACAGGCGGGAATAAGGTGGTGGGCCATGTGGATTGAGATGCTCTGATACAGCGGTGGGTTTGTGATGTGTTCTGATAAAGTGACCTTTAGGGGTTCAATTTGACTGGGTGGAAGCTGCTAGACCTTATCAGTGGGAAGAGGCATGGTTTTTTACTCTGCAAATAGCCAGACTGTGAAATTGAATGTTTGTTCTGCCTGAACGTCTAGTCAGACCAAATAATGCAAATATTAGACTGGTAGATAATGTAGCGAAAGCTTTCCCTACTGAACAAAGGTTACTGCATTCTTGATAGTTCCAGAGAGTCTTATTGCATCTAGGGTGATTTCCTTTGGTTGCATTATAACTCATTCCAATATAACCACGTATAACTTGAATTCCGTACAATAACTTTATATTATGAACACATCTGATGTTCACACTTAATACAACCAACTTTACTATACTGTAACCTTTGTCATCTTCATTAAACCAATCTACACCTTGGGCTGCCAAAACTGATTTCATATGACTCACATTCTAGCAACCCCCGCTTGGCAAACCAAATGCCACCCCTGGATTTTAGTCACCCCTACCGGCCAACCAAACGCCACCCCTGGACTTTAGTCACCCCTACCGGCCAACCAAATGTCACCCCTGGACTTTAGTCACCCCTACCGGCCAACCAAACGCCAGCCCTGGGTTAAACACCCCCATCGCCTCTGAGGGAGCGGTCACGTGGCACCCTATACCCCACATAGTGCACTGGTTCGGGCCGCGGCCCACCCGAGGGTATATTGTGCCAAAAGCAGTCCCTCTGAGCCCCTGTTGCCCTCGTGTTTGTTCCAGGAAAGCAGTTCTGGGTGTTCAAAGACACCATGCTCCAGCTGGGCTACCCCCAGGACATCTCCATCTTCGGCCCTGGCATGCCCACCCAGAGCATCGAGACCGCCGTCTGGTGGGAGGATGTTGCCAAGACGTACTTCTTCAAGGGGGACAGGTGAGTACCCCCGGGCCGGGTTGGCGCCGGTCATGCCTGTGTGTGTGTGTCGTCGCGTGTCTTCGTGTGTATGTGTCGTCGTGTGTGTGTCTGATGCGGGGCTGCGGGTGTGTGACGGTCCTCACGGCTGCCTGTCCTGTGTTCCCTGCCTGTTCAGGTACTGGCGTTACAACGAGGACATGAGGACGATGGACCCGGGCTACCCTAAACCCATCACTGTCTGGAAGGGCGTCCCGGACTCTCCACAAGGAGCCTTTGTGGACAAAGCCAACGGTACTTCCTCAATAATACCATGGACTGGACAGTGACTGTCACAGCATGAATTGTTTTCTCCTCCCCTCTCCCTGTTTACGATGACAGTAACATACCGTGAAGAACAAAATGGAGCTTTCCTTTAGCCTCGTAAACGACATGTTAAAATGTTACGGTTATTTGACGCCACAAGATGCTCCGGTTTTGTAGGCCGGTTGGCATTCGCACAAATCCACCCTGTTCGCAGTTTATTGCGATACCCAGTTGGAGTGTGACAGGGAAGCAGAAAACTAAGTACCACAGTCTGTTGCCCAATCCGGTAGGGGCCAGTTGGCCCGCACAGGGGGCGGGAAAGAGGAGGCGTTTGACATTTTTGGTCATGCGAGCTCTCCTTATTGGACAGCTGAATCATACAGAGAGCCAGAGAAGGGATCCTATTGGTTATCGGTCAACAGGGCGGTACTCATCCGCCCTGGCAGCACCTATGTCAGAAAAAGCAGCCCAGGTGGGGGTGCCGGAGCTCAGTCATGCCAGCTGTCTCCATTCCAGGCCTGCCAAATCTATAAAGCGGGTGGGTATGTAAGAATCCATCTGAGCGTGAAGGGTGGATCGATAGTCCCCGCAACCATTTTTGTCCGACCACACCCGGGGAAAAGTACTGTCGGCTTTAATGTGACTCTGTTGAGACAGGGGACGTCAACCTGGAAAATGTGCCTTGATTATCACCCATTATCCAGTCTGATGATGGTAGGTTAGGCTCTGCGATGTAACAGGGGCTCTTTGCTATGTGTTTTTACTCCCTTTTGTAGACGTGGCACTGTGACTGGATTCTGCCACACTAGATAAGAACATTGTGTCATGAATTAATTACCACATAGGTTAAAGTTGCTTTTATCTGTTCGCTCGCCCCTTTCATTCTCATTCCCTGTGTGTTCTGTTCTTGGTCAAAGCCCAGTCCCGGCGCATTCTGTCTGACGGCTTTCACAAGTCCCCCCCCCGACTCTCTACATCTGGGGATACAGAGTTGCTGTTCCAGAGTTCCATTTTCTCCAGAGAGGAGTTAGCACACAACTTTATCACTGCCAGGTCTTTACTTGGCTGACACCACCACCAGGGATATATTGGGCCACGCTATGAAGGCGGAATTATAGACTACAGTGAAGCAAGTTGTTTACCAACCGCAGGTTGACGTCAAAACGAATCCCATGGAGTCCATTTAGAGACGTAATTAGTGTGAGCAGATACTAGACTTGGGTTGTACTGTCCCCCTTCTGTGTATATGGCCCTGGTTCCCTCCCTCTCGTCCCTGTCGATCTGGTCACCTGCGGCCCCTGTTCTCTCCGTGTCGTTCTCTCACCCTTCTTCCTCCCGCCTTTCCCCCAGGCTTCACATACTTCTACAAGGGCAAGGAGTACTGGAGGTTCAACAACCAGCGGCTGCGCGTGGAACCCGGCTACCCCCGCTCCATCCTGAAGGACTTCATGGGCTGCGACCTGACCCCGATAGACCCGGAGCGCCCGCCCACGGAGGACGTGGACATCGTCATCGAGCTGGACAACGAGGCCAACGCGGTCAAGGCCATCGCCATCGTGGTGCCGTGCGTCCTGGCGCTCTGCCTCATCGTCCTGGTCTACGCCGTGTTCCAGTTCCGGCGGAAGGGGACGCCCAGGCACATACTCTACTGCAAACGCTCCATGCAGGAGTGGGTGTGAGGACGGTTGCTACACCCCCTCCCCCGCCCGCCCCCCGGTGTAATGGAACGATCGGCCCACTCAACCACAGCCAGACCGTGGGTGGAGGTGGCTCTAACGCCAGTGACCCCGCCGTATTCAGATCTAAGGACCGCGGCCCCTCGATTTCAGCCCCGCTCCCCTGTCTTTTTAAAGGGGGGGTTGGGGCAGGACGGGGCCTTTGCCTAGGTAACACCTTCACCCTGAGATTAAACAGCCCCCCATTCCTAGCCCCGCCCAACTACCGCGCCCGGTGCAACCAATTACGGGTGACTGCATACTTGTATCTGAAAGGAGGGCATTTGGTAACTAAGCGGGTGGACTCACAGCGATGGGCATGTTCAGCGGGCGGGTCAACGAGGCTCCGTCATTAGATGGGCCAGCCATAGTCCAACGAGGCTCCGTCATTGGACGGGCCAGCCATAGTCCAACGACGCTCCGTCATTGGACGGGCCAGCCATAGTCCAACTCAGCTCAGTTTACATATCAGGTGTTAGGAGAAATGACGTTCCACTTTATGCTAATTCAAGTTGTAGAGATAGAGTTAGAATTAGGTTTGGTTCATGTGAAAGGGTTAGTGTAAAATAATACATCGATTTACTGACTCATTTTGCCCAATCCGCTAATAAAACGGTTTGGTAACAAATCGGTCCGATTGACTGTTTCCACACAGTTTTGTTAATGCACCAAATGTGTTTGTATCGCCCACATTCGGATACAGTCTAATTGCAGTGACCCATGACTCGGTGAAACCACTCTTAAATGGGGAAGAACTTTCAGGTTGTCTTCATTTCTTCCCATGGTGCACTGCATCAGTCATCCTCCCGTTTGAATTAGTAGGACACAGCCAGTTCATAACTACGGTATCTAACTGTACGTCTTAAACCCTTCTGCACGCACTCAGAAAGACTAAAGACCCCCGATAACGAACGTCGCTGAAGTAAACTATCGAGTTATCAAACCCGTCTCTTTTTATTGTTTTGTTTTTTTTAAATATTATTTATTTTTCAAAAAACAAGTTTTTACAATTCTTTTCAAATCCTGAAGAATAAAACAACCCAAACCAAATAAAGACTTTTTTCTCTCCAAAGAGGATCGCTTTTCCCCTATTCATACTATTTTTGCAATCATTTTTACTTATTATTTAACACATTTTTGCTCTTCGTGATCTTTTATGCAGTGCTGAACAGCTCGGGGGGAAACGTTGACTGTTGTGGCCGTCTGTCTCAAAAACAGGAGCCAAAATATTTCTGCAATATTTTTAATGGCCTTAATTACCGATCAATTGTGTTCTACTCATGTTTGGTTCGTTTGTTTTCCTGCTATTTTTTGTATACTGCTTTTTTCATTTGTTCATTTTTCTTCGGGATGAGCTGGTAGGCCTCGCTGATTGCTTGACATGATAGTTACATTCCAAATGTCACCCTATACCCTGCATTACACTTAGGGCTTAGGGTTCCATTTGCAAGGCAAAATATGGCCACTGGTTTGCCAGGCCATCAGAACAGGAAAAAGAGTCAGCCTGTATTTATATAGAGGCCAAAGGTCAAAATAAGGACGTTTCCAGAAAATGCCACTAAAGCTGAGTGTTATGGTATCTGACACACAACCAGTATGATAGGACAGACCCGTACATCAAATGAAAGGTTAAAATGCTTTTAGCCTCAAGATTTACTCATTGTTATCGTCTTGACAACCCTGTTGAAATAATTGATCTGCATTGGCTACGTTTGCATCCAAAACAGTCTTTTGAACGCACAGACAGATTGTGTCTGATCTTCTTGACTGCCTTGTCGAGAGAGTCCTACTGAAGTCACAGACGCCTACTACCCAAGATGCACTTGTCTCTCGACTGAGGACCAATAGGATTGGCTGCGACATCAGTCAAGACAATACAGTGCCTGTGTCTACTTTGTCGGAGTGCATGCAAGCATCTACATCCAGTTTGGACTGCGCAGAAGAAAACCTTTTCGAAATTAAAACAGAACTAGTGAAGACAAACGACTTGGAACAACAGGATACACAGAGGTAGCATTTTGTTCCTCCAATGCTTGAAAAAAAAGAGCCGGTTTTATTTACAGTGGAACATACTTGCTGGTTCCTTGTATGTAAATGGAACACATCGTGCAGCATGCAGCTTGACCAACGACTCTGACTACGGCTCCAGAAGGACTTTACCAAGTTGATGCTCAAACTCTTGAATATAATTGTTTGCATTTATTTTTCTATGTTTCATCGTGGCGGGTTCCCTTTTTGGTAAAACAAGTCAATGGAGTCGTTGGAACCTCAACATTCAAGTGGTACATTCAGAATATCTCACCTGAACTTAATGAAGCAGAAGTTTAGGTTGTTTTTAGGTAATTGGCGAGTTAGGTTGGCCAGAACAATCTTGATTTGGTCACCAAATTAGACAAAAGTAAATAGCATTCTAGTATTGTTGCTTCATGGCGAACAGTGTTTGAATGTGTGTCTGTTTCATATTGGTTTTTACTTTATTTCCTTTTGCAAAAACAAATTCTCTGAATTCTCTGAATACATCTCTGAATTCATTCTTTGTGTAAGACTCAGATTGGGACCGTGGAAAATGTCCTGACAGAAATAATAAATTGATCAGTATATGATTAAAAAATGATGCCTTGAAACTCATTGCTTATATGTATATACTCAATGGAGGTGTGGAATAGAAGTGTGGTAATGTGACTCGTTTTGCTATTTGTGTGTGGAGGGGTTTTATATCTTTTTTACTGTGCAAGCTCTCCCTGTCACGCCTTTCTGTTTTCAATGGCAAATAATTACCATAGCAAAACTACTTTCCAGTCCCATTTGCCTCAAAAGAAATGAAATCACAAATGCCTGACGTCTGGAGAACAACTAAATAGGTTTGAAATGTCAGATACGGTGCTCTGAGAAGACATTTAAACCAAACATACCAGACAGGCAGTAAGCATATGGCAGCCAGGACGAACAGAACCAACTCGTGACATATTCTCTACATTCAAGGGGGATTTCCTTAGTTTAATCTGACCGTCAAAAGAAATAGGAAATGTATATTTCAGGCTTAGTCTTTATGTGGGAAATACCGAGACAGAAAACTCAACAGGCTCCTCATGCGTCACTTTACCTGTGACATAAAGCTGAGCTTTTACAGATACGACTCTGCGAGCAGGGCAGTAGGGGTTTTAAGGCCCACACTGTGATATATCTAAGTGGTTTGGGATCATCTGAATAGCAGGCTAAATGGGCAGAAGCCAGACGGTAGTGTTTATACTCGCAGTGCCACTAAATAACTGCCATCAACAAAGAGGTGGACCCAGATTGCACACTGGGGCTGTGGTTGGGGCCACGAAACACACAGACACTAGTAAGACAACAGCACTTCTCCGGTGAAAAAGTTCACAGTTTCGCGACGTGTCAGCTGTGACTCGAGCTGTGACTCTGTTCGCAGGGTCTGACTGGGACATTTGGCAAAGCGGTTACGGCTATGTTTAGAGCGTCGTTCAGACGTGGCCTTTTTCCACTGGTTCCGTTTAACCCTTAAGCGTTCATGCAAATACACTCCCGGTGGTTTTGTCGATCGCCCGCATTTTTGCTGCCGGGGTGTCTCTGGGTGTTAACATACCCCCCCGTCCCCACAGTATGTGTGCCTGGTCCGTAATGGATGTGTGTCTGGGTCTCTGTCTGATTCTAGATCTCTGCGTGTATCTATGTCTGTAGCTGGGTCTGTAGCTGGCCTGCCCTATCCCTTGGAGACCTGTCACTTCGGGAGGCAGGCTAAAACATTGGTGCTGACCTATCCTACCGAACACTGGACAGGGTTATGGCCGTGCTGGGCTAGTTTTATGGTGCTGTTTTTCCATCAGGTTTTCTTTATCTCTGTTCCACCATTGACTTAAGCCTGAGTGATTACAACGTGAACTAGAGGAATACATTCATTTAACACAGCTCCTGGCGATACCGTGTTTAATGGCTTTGGGTCAATTGAGCCGATACATCCTCCGGGTCTTTGTTAACGGAATAATGTACCGAGCAGCCATTACGCTTGACTACTGAAAGTTCACTGGGTCAAGTAGTCGCCTAGACCCAGAGGTGTTCGCAGGCTGTGTCCCGAATGGCGCCTTATTGCATTTAGCGTGACACACTGTACGGGCTGTAGGTCTAACACAGCAGACTATGAAGGGATTAGGGCGCGGTTTGGTTCGTAGTCACACGGAATGGAGATCAAGAAAAGGATATTCGTGTTTCACTGTCACTGTGATTGGAAGTACTGGTTGACCTTGTGTTTTTTTATGGAATAGCTGACGAAAAAGTGTTGCTCAAACTCAGTTTTCTTACCTTGTGTATCAGACAAAGAGTTGAGGGTTGAAAGTGATGACCACGCATCTACGCTGTTAATATGTGTGTGTGTGCTGTGTGTGTGTGTGTGTGTCAAGGGTGCGACACACGCACCCGCATACACTCACAATATGCCTGTGTAAATACACTACATTTGGGAAGGGGTCTTATTTAGATAAGGAATATAATGAAAAACATACATTTCATAAGCATTTTTATACAATTTTCCATCGTACATGTGTGCTGACCATCATTCTCTATGCTGTGTTGTATCTATGGAGCCTTGATCCATCTTGTTGATTAATAAAGACATTTCCAAAAGTGTCCTTGTGCGTTTGGTCATCGTGTACATGTTCATGCATATGTGATAATAACACGCATTTTCCATGTCAAAATATCACTGTTTTTTCCATCGATGTTCATTCATATTTTTTCGACCAACACAATTTGCTCGAGTTCTTCATTTAGTTCAATCCATGGGTGGTGGATCTGTCTCGATAGTGCTTCACTGTTAGAAGCATACTATGGTGTTAGCAGCGAGGGTACAGTATAATTTATCAAGGCAGGAAGGCCTTTAAATTACTGTAATTCCTCGATGGATGGTGTGGTTAAGTAAAATTCTTCCTCTTCCTTACAGTGCTGTTAGTCTAAACACCTTCCGATTGCCCTACAGGGCTCCAACAACAGGAAAAAACATATATATAGGTATAAAGTAGCAGGTGAAAGATTTCTCCCAGGCCTTTAGTTAACCTTGTAGAAACCCAATACAGTACATTGAGTCACTTTCTTTTAGAGAAACAGTAGTTTATTTGCAAAAAGTACGTTTGTTTCAATTAAAAAAACAGTGCATTGGTTTGTGTTTCTACAGTCTACATTCAATTTCCCTCGCCATGGTAAAGGCCCGAAAAAATCGATGTTGTGTCCCAAATGGCATCCTATTCTCCTTTTAGAGCAGTAGCCCTTAGCAAGGGCTCACAGTGAAAAGTGGATCATTAAAATGGGAAATGTTTGAGACAAAGGCTTGCTGTAATGTCTGGCCGTTTCCAGGACACACTGGGCAGAGCACACTCCCCATATCAATGGTTCTTGCAAAAGTTTACTCAGAAAGACATCTGGTACAATTACTTGTGTTATGTTCCATGCTCTCAAATGAGATGGATAATGTATTCACATTAAGGATCCCTGACTACATTGTGTAACTAAAATAGTCCATAAAAGCATGTGTCCAGAAATGGATGTGTTCTAAAGACTTCCGTTAGCATGACCCTTGAACTTTAGCTCAGTGAGCAAGATCTGTTTTACAAGAGACCCAACACCAGCTAAGGTTATGAGAACCCAAGTCAATGGAATTAGAACCCAGTGAGGCATTGGTTTGAGACAGGCATCAGTCTACACTAATCTGTGTCCTCTGTGGCCTTGTTTGAACCCGCTGCTGGTTCCAACACATAGCCGTTTTTTCCTGATATGGTCAAAATTTTTATAATAAAAATATGCTTTGTGATTTTATCATTATCATATGTGCACAAGATCAGATGAAAGACACATGTTACAACCATGTATTAACAGGGCTTGACAAACAGAGAAGGCAGGTTAATCCAAGGTAAGGATTGAAGCATCCAAGAGAAATTAGCTCAATTTATCACTTTATTGATTTCACTACAATTCCACTTCCCAGCATGCTTTGCTATGCGGATGGCCTGCCCACCCTTTCATTGCCACTCAGCTCAATTCTCAGCTTTTTTTCTCTCCAGTCTCTTCTTCGTTCACCATCCTGTTACTGGAAGGACACCGTCAATGAGTTTTGAAACCAGTTAAATCAGTCACGCCTCCTGCCTTGTTGGGGTCCCACGCACGCAAAATGTTTCAGTGGATCTTCCTTGTAGTTGTTGCAATTATAAAGCTGCTTTCCAGCAATCTATAAATGTTTGCTACAGACCAGTGCTAAACCAATTTCCACTATAAAAGTCTACCATTTGATCTCTACTTTCCAACCCACAGCATAACTTGTTCTTAAGACATGTCCTGTGCAGAGGGAAGGATCATCTGTTTAAAGGAAGAAGAGAGTAGGAGTTCAATTTGTGTCAGAAGTAAATGGTTCCCTTTGAGTATGTAAATGTGTTTGGTGGGGTTATGTTTTTTTTTTCTCTTTGTTGAAATACGCATGTAATCAATGACTGCATTCACGTAGGTAAAGTGTTATTGCACTGGGAAAAGTAAAACAGAGTACTTTCACTCTACTTATTTTTTAATGATAACCTTGCTAATGATTAATCATTTCAGTGGACAAATGAAAAACGTTTCCCTGTCAAACAAAGTGTACAATTTGTGTATGCATGAGAGAAAGACCGACATGCCATGGTTTTTGTCTGAGCAGCCAACATTGACACAGTCCTAAAATCACACCATATCGCGCACTAAAATGCATAAAATAAGGCACAGACGGTAAGTAAAAACGTACTAACTGTAAACAATGGCTTCTACTGATTACAATACATATCTATTATGTCAATCTAATATTTTATTTTATTGATGTTCTGGGTGTTTAAAGAGAGTGTGCAGTTCAAGATGTTTACCAGGTACTTACTCACTAGAATGGCCTTCCTGTATAAACAAATGACCCGTCCTTTTGTTCTGTTGATGTTGTTTGAGAGGTTTTTTTAATTAAACCTGTCATGAACAATTTTTGGGGGGAACATTTTAGAGTGTCAGAGCTTTAGGCTTTTTACAACAACTTTTGTTAAAGCCATAGGAAAACAGGGTTTAGCCCCAATTGATGCTACTTGAGGGAACTGGTTACAACTCTAAGGTATTTCAGGGCAAGGAAACGTGTTTTCTTAAAGGGGAGAATGCAGAACTGCCAGCTTACCTGAGCATTCCTTCAGTAGCTGCACCTGGACTTCTTTGGTGTACGTATGTTTGTTTGGTGTAGGTGTGTTTGTTTGGTGTAGGTGTGTTTGTTTGGTGTAGGTGTGTTTGTTTGGTGTAGGTCTGTTTGTTTGGTGTAGGTGTGTTTGTTTGGTGTAGGTGTGTTTGTTTGGTGTAGGTCTGTTTGTTTGGTGTAGGTGTGTTTGTTTGGTGTAGGTGTGTTTGTTTGGTGTAGGTGTGTTTGTTTGGTGTAGGTCTGTTTGTTTGGTGTAGGTCTGTTTGTTTGGTGTAGGTGTGTTTGTTTGGTGTAGGTGTGTTTGTTTGGTGTAGGTGTGTTTGTTTGGTGTAGCTATGTTTGTTTGGTGTAGCTATGTTTGTTTGGTGTAGGTGTGTTTGTTTGGTGTAGGTGTGTTTGTTGGGTGTAGGTGTGTTTGTTTGGTGTAGGTGTGTTTGTTTGGTGTAGCTATGTTTGTTTGTATTGCTCTAAACATAAAATATAAGCACAGTTTCAGATGTTTAAAAAAAAAACTAACCTGGCCTTTGCAAAGGTTTGCAAAGTTTCTGCTAAACATGAAACATAGTCTCCTTTGTCAGAGCGGTGCGATTGTATTTGGACAATCGTCAGCTTCTGAAGTGTAGATTCACTTATGTTGATTACAGTTCTCATAGGGATCCCCTGTCCAATAATGCATGTGGTCAGCCAGGCTAAATAATGTAGTCATATTGATCTTATCCATTCATCCTCTCAGCAACTCTGAGCATCTCCTTCTCGGTCCCTCTCATGCTCCTGCTCTCTGAAAGAAAGAAATCAGTAGATGGGATTTCCATTGTTTTGTATTCACATCCTTTCTATTGGCTCAGTTTAATCAAGCCTGCATTGCAGTATCACACGGTAGCTCTTTTTCCAATGGTAAAATAACCTCACAGACTGGTTTTTGGTACTCTATAAAACATAATGATTACTACTTGGGCAACCCATTCACAGGTGGACATTTACTTTTTAGAATTAGAAACGTGTGGATACAAGATGATTTCTATAACTTTTCTGTGGTGGGTTTGAATGAATCTCAGACTGCAGGAGAACTGAACTCTTCCTTTAAGACAGCAGGGTAGATGAGTTTAGGGATCAAAACAGTCTGATCTTTCACTGATTATGATGAAATCAGGGGCACAGCTTTCTTGGTTGTCTCTGTGCACCTGAATTAGTCTATGTTATTTCTGAATGTGTGAAATGTTTGTTTTGGTGTTTTATGGATAAAAGGTTAGCTGTTATTTCCAAACCAGGCAAATGTGTAAGTGACCCCAATCTTTTGAACAGTAGTGTAATTTGTATTCTACTTGATGGCAAATCAATGTGATGTCCAAATGTAGGCTAATGAACACAGCTCAGATTCTGTTATATATATACTAATAAGAGAAAGAAGTATGGCAAAAAGGCCTCAAACGAACAATTAATGATCCCCGCTGTTCAGGCTTAGCAAAGCATCACCAACAAAGATTTTGATTTAATAAAAGTCCATCCCAACACCTTTGGTGAACTAAAATACTATAACTATGTAGAAAAAGCGTTGTCATTTCTATATGATGAAACCTGTCTCCCCACATGTAACTATCTTTCTCTAAAGAAATCAAAAGAAAAAAACTATAATATGATTTGGGTGTCATTTTGCAAGCTCTGCGTCAAGTACAGTCAGTATATACAGTTAGAGTTTCTGGAATGTACAAAAAATAAAAAGTAACCCAACCCCTCTGTCAGTACTGACAATGTACAGCAGTCAAATAGCCTATTTCCAAAAATCTATATATTAAACCAATGAAGTTCTGTGAATTCAGAAAACGTTTTCTTTTTCCTTCTCCTTTTTTGGGGGGAACACAGGCAAGCTAGTCTATAATCCCACGTGAGATCTCTTGCACCATTCTAAATACCTAAGTAACAAATCTCTAATGCAAACAATGTGTATTACTTTTTCTCTTCTGTTCATTTATTTTCTCATGGGTTCCTTGTGGAAACAGGCTTTGCAAAATGCTGTCTATACATTCCATTTATTTGCGCTGCGTCTAGCCTTGTAAAAATAATTGAGCTGTCTCTGCAGTTTTTTTGTCTTGCAAAGAATGTTGTTAATATTGTCTGTCTATCTACTTGTGCTGCTGAGGTTTCACTCTAAAGATCTACGCTTTGACGTTTTGGTTTTAACCTACTATCATGTTTGATGTGAATGTTTTCCCCAAAATGTTTAGACTTTGCATTCACCCTGAGATTCATACTCATTAAATTAGTAAAATTGTATGTTTACAATAGGAAACCAAAGTCTACATTAGTTCTTAAGG
This sequence comes from Novumbra hubbsi, assembly GCA_016801125.1. NCBI lineage: Eukaryota > Metazoa > Chordata > Actinopteri > Esociformes > Umbridae > Novumbra > Novumbra hubbsi. The sequence goes on along the minus strand of JACXGK010002203.1, from coordinate 19,485 downwards.
AAAACAGTCAGAGCTCTTAGTTTCATTAATCTACAGAATGTCCTCTTGTGGGAAATCTGTGACAGTCTGTAACCCTGTATGGCTTTATACTTAATTGTTCGGGACCCGAAATTTTGACCTCAAGCAACAAACATGTCAAAGCACACACTCACCATGAAGTCCAGCGTATTATACTTTTTATGAGCTAGTGCCCATTGCATTTATGAGAAACAAATGCTAAAGGTTTGAAACATTGCTTGTAACAAGTGGGACCATACTGTTATTGTTAAATATTACCACCAGCTGTCAGGGACATATGGCATGGTCTTTATAAGTGTTTTGTACTTTTGAGTTTTGAGTATTATGTTGAAATCATATTGAAATTCTCATTCATCAACAATTAAATATGGAACCCTTTAAAGGAAATTATAACATTTTGCGCAGGACAAAATGAAACATGAACCAAAAAACGTTATGGTAAAATGGAGCACATTTCTTTTTTGTAATTGTTAGGTTACTGACAGAGACATCATTCTAGCTGGATAACAACCAATCTGGGCTGGATAACAACCAATTGCGGCTGGATAACAACCAATTTGGGCTAGATAGCAACCAATCTGGGCAGGATAACAACCAATTGCGGGCTGGATAACATCCAATCTGGGCTGGATAGCAACCAATCTGGGTTGGATAACAACCAGTATGGGCTGGTGAAGTCAAAACCTGGCAAGCAGAGAGAGGACAACGATGTTGTTATTCGCATTGGCATTAATCTTAATCATTTAGAGGTCACCAAGCAGAAGAGAATATCTAGCATGTAAACTAGCTATGAAGATGCGTCGGCATCTAGTCACTGGGGTTAATAGAGAGGACAGACTCACAGGTTTCAGTTGCTGGTGGAATTCTACCACTCAAAGAAGACCTACCTTCCTGGGTCCCAAAAAGGGACCAAGCTTCAAGCTTGGAGGTATATAGCATAGCTTACTAAAAAATGCTATGTCAATATGTGTTTCTCTTAAGTGGAAGAATTAGCTTGAAGCTTCACTACATCTTTAAGTTGAAAATGTTTAACGATACATACAACTGTTTTTAAATAACATAACATTTGATCAAGTCTGTTGTTGGGGAAGAGAGAGAAGAAATAGTGAAGAAGTGAAGAAACAAAAGAGAGATAATTCAAAGCGGCAGTGGAGGAAGACGCTGACACGGACTTGACGACAGGAAGTCACACCAACAGGGTATCTGTCTGTTTCTCATTCTGTCTGTCCTAGGACTCTGTGTGTTCACCTTGATGCTGAGCTTTAAACCAGGTCAGTCATCCTGTCACAACCGTCATTGAGCCTAACTAACATCCCTATACAGACCCAAGACCCCAGCTTCTCAGTTATGTGGATCTAGCTATGAACGGTACATGGGGTATCCATCAGGAATCTACAATATTTCAATTTCTGTGTTAATATTTATGGTATGACTCATAAGTTATTTATTCTCAAGTTAAATAAGAGATCTTACACATGTCCAATGGAGATATGATTGTGTGTTCATTCTCTAGACGTTAAGCGTTTGAACACAATATCTTCCTAGGATAGGCTGTGTTCAAATATTCGTGGAATGCTGCATGCCATTGAAAAGTAAAGTCCTTTTTAGAGGGATTTTTTTTCTTTGTACTGTGCAAACTGTAATGTTTATTCAAGATTGGTAAACATTAAATACCCTATTGCATATCTATTTTTTATAGATCCCATGATTGAGTTAATATGTTGGGATTTCTTACAAACCCCAACATATACATGCAATGTCGGGATGCATATTCATCACAAATCCATCCAACATTGCAATGTAAGACAAATATTTTTTTTTTTTAACTGAGCTCGAGCAGGCCCTCAGCAAGCTAAGGCTGGACACAAAATGTGCACAATGAATTAATTGGCTCTCGTGGCAGGCATTTCTTAACACCATTTCAGGTGCTAATTGTATCTTCTTTGTGAGCTATTGTATTGCACTAAGCTTTTTTTGGCTCTCTAGTTAATAGATTTTCCAGTGTACTGACTTGTTTTCTACCTGTTTTTTTGGCCTGCCCAAAAAAAAGATTTTGTGCTTTCGCCTTTCTGATCTTCTGTGTATCCTGCCTGATTTCAATTTTTGCCTCTTGGATTCTGAAAGAACCACTCCACCATCTGGTTCTGTGTCCTATTCTGAAAGCTGGACAAAGAACAAAACAAAATGACAATACATGAACCACCACACAGAACTACTGATCACAGTATGTAATGTCATGCCGTTTCACCTGTAAGACATCCAACTTCTGACAATAAAGTGGATGCACTGTACTATTCTAAACTTAAATAGGAATGCACTGTACAGACATTGTACCGAGAGATCTATTGGCCTTTCAAATCACTCTCACAATACCCTCATTAAAATCAGCCTTAAGTCCTTGTTAATCAGAGCACTGAAGATCTAATCTACCAAGATCTACTGTGTTGTGTCAAAAAGCAATTAATGGGCTTCCATCGACTCAGCTCATCTTTTGTTCCTTCTGAAACTTTAATAAGATTGCTGAATGAATGTCTTCCAAAAACGTGAGGACATACTGTATGGGTTCTTCAGAAAGAACCCATATTTGTTCTCCTCATCTCGTCAACAGACCAAAGGCGTGTTTCTGGGGAAATGTAAAAACCTTTTGGTCCCTTTTTCTCAAGCAATGCTAATGGCCCTTTTAAAAAACTCTGAAATCATTCTAACAGCTGGAACCTCATTCAATGACCCAGAACATTATAACAGCCGTGAGTAGTTTAGACAAGGACCAATCCTGGAAGAATCATTCCAAAGCTTGTTAAATTGTCCATCTCTGATCAAACTATGTATGGCCACGGCAGCCAATCCAGGCTAATATTACACTCCTGGAATCCTTAGTGATTTCTTATATTTCTCCCAGTCTTTCCATGGATTTAATATTTTTAATTTCCAGATATATTCCTGAGGCTCTTGTCAGTCACAGTGGCCCTTAAGTGGCTTAACACACGGTATTATTCCCATTGAGACTCTTACCTAGTGTAGCTGGAGTGAGGCGAATGGGGCTGCATGAATACATCGGATGCGTGTTGTGTTGTGTGTGTGAAACAGGTCTGAGTATATGTGGGGACCAGAAACCAGAGATAAAAATAAAACCTGACCTATAGATCCCCACTAGGTTTTTTTGTTCTGTTACCATTAGAAAAAAGGTGATTTCCGACTAAAGGGGTTAGGTTTAGGGTAAAAGTAACAGTTACTTTTAGGTTTATAAGTGGCACATTATGTTACATTTAGGTGTAGGATTTAAGATTCAGAAAACATTTAATTGATTTCTGGTTTTCCATTCTGAATAAGGATGTGTTTGCATGTTTTTTACCATTACAGTAAACACATGCCTGCAAATACACTCACACACATATCTTCATATGTGGCCTCATTGCTAATGGTTATTGCATTGGCTTGAGCTTAAGATAGCCAAACTGACATTATGTTTTTTAAGTATATTGCAGATGCGCGATAAAGACATAAAAATTCTAACTAGACTTCAAAGCCAATTATAATCCCAAATTGTGAAATGCACCCATGTGTGTTTATCTACCATAGATGCAGGCTTTTTTTATTCAGCTCTGAAAAGTCTGTGTTCAGTCTTTAAAATGTCCCTTGTGTCCACATTCTGATGTTGCCCGCATTTTCAGAAGTGTGTCTATTGCAGGTAGATAGACAGATATTTTCTGTTTTGCAAACACTTTCAACCAAAGGGGCTTCCGGTCATATGTGTATACATGTGAGATACTCCGGGAATAGAACCCCTTAAAACTGTCATACCCTAACAAATCTTGCTGGTCGACATGGCCCAAGTCTGTATATACATACATATATATTTATATTTCTGTATATACATTCAATTTTCTGTATATAAATTAAATGTAATTGCACAGGACAAATATTTTAAATAGAGACACTTTGTTTTACTTATGCAGGTTTAATCTGTTCCCTGCCTTGAATTCCATGTACAGTAGTTCTCCAATGCCCTGTTGCTTTTATCATGAGTCTTGAATGAGACCTGAATCTAAATGAACTTATGTCTTCGTCCGTTGTCATGGACAAATTTAGAACAAAACCGATTAAATCCTTTTTGATTTCATGTTGTAACTCCATCTAACTTCTCAAACATTGGGATTGAACATGTATCCTTTGGAGCTGAAATCTGAGCCTTTTGCTCCAAATGTTTTAAGTGATCACAAATCCTTTTTTTTAGGATTGAAATATTTGTGGGGGCATCCAGTCACCCTACATACACATATACATGGATCACACATATGTACAGAACCCACATCTCTTATAAGAAGATAAGGGGATACTTGTCAGTTTGGGTCCACCTTTAACTCAATCCCTCCCGACCGGTACGGAACCTCCAACAATGAGCCCCGGGGGAACCATTAAGGTTAATTGCCTTTTGTTCCCCACGGACGGAACCGTTTGTGAAATTCTAAGAATTGTACATGTAAAATTTATATTAACTGCCTTTGCAATTGTGTCACACCTGTGCACATACAGATGAACAGGCACCGCCTGGATCACTGTCTCTGTCACTTTGACCTAGTTTTCCCCTTGTCTTTCTCTGTCCGATTCCTCCTCCCTGTAACAAGACCTGGGGGATATCAACGAAGCGAACTGATCCACCGGTGGACAATGGCAGATCTACTAGCATCTCTCGTATTGTGTTTGTATTGCCTGCTGCGTGTGTTTGGGTTGTTTACAGTTTCCAAAACTGGAAACAGGCAGCTAAAATGGAGTATATGGAGTATTCTGTAGCAAGGTACCTGTCCAATTAAACTATTTAATTTCAGCAACATGACATAATAACATAACATAACATAATCCTGTTTGAATGTGTAAAACATGTATTTAATGAAGGCAGGGAGCTTTTTCATGACAGACATGAACTGTGTATGTTGTGTTGTAGCTGGTTCATCTATCACTTGATGGTTATACTTAACTTAAAGTGCCATAATCAGACTTTGTGTTAAAATATCAGAGGAGCAATTTTTTGTTTAATGTAAAATGTGTCGAAATTTGAGTAAAAACTCATAAACTCACATGCGATGCATTTTAATAAAAAAGTATTTAAAAAATGACAATGCAGTAATATCAGTAAAAAAAACTTTTGAAAAGAGTGTGCCTGATCTTTATATATCAATCAACCAGTTACAGCACAATACTGCCCTACAAACTCTTTCCTTAACTTGCGTGCACGAAAGTAGAACACATCTCTGTATTGACTTTGCTGTCAGCCTACTCAAACACATTTTCCAATGGCTACCCCCCTAAACTGTTCTTATTTTACTCCAGACCTTCATAAACACAACCATGTATGACATGTACTTGACTTATTTATTAGGCTTTAAAAATGTTGCATACTGGCTCAAAGTGGGTTCCCATGAAATGTGGCTTTTCTGGCGTTAATAAAAAACATTTTATTATTTTCTTTTGTATAACACCGCAGCAGATTGGGGTTGAAGAAATAAAGTCACTGACCTCAGACATGTAGAAAATTACTTTTTGCGTTGTGTTTGTGGAGAATTTCTGTTTTCACAGTTTCAGAGAAATTGGTCTCTTGTCCCTGCCGTGCCGTCTTGAGGCCTGAGGCCTCTGCAGGCTAATTAACCGAGACAACACTTCAGTCAGATAGCCCTACACTCACCAGCTCACACACTCACACATGGACACGCCCTATCTCCTGCTCACGCACACACACACACACAAGCATATTCACCCACCTTCTAAAAATAGACTCCCCCCAACCCACCCCACCCAGCCCCACCCCCGGGGGGGTCAACAACGGATTTAAAGACAAGGAATGAATGTTGATAGTGCTCTGTCCCAAGGTGCGGGACGTTTTAGCTCCGGCGCTGTGGAGAAGTGGACCGCTGCGTTCAGGCACAATTATTTCATTATCTAAAATCCGGCTAACACTGGAGCAGGGTTGCAGCAAGACCACAGATTAGCCTAAACCACAATTATTATTACAATTCTAATCGGAATGGCAGGCGTACAATCTTGGCCTTGGGAACATGTGAAAGTCAAGACTGCAATTAAGGGAACGGATAACGAGAAAAAGCAAGGGACGGGAGTGTGTGTGGATTCTTGGGGAGGGGCTTGTCTGTCTCACAGCTTCATGTGTCACCGTGGTGATGGATGGGGGTTGTTTTGGCGTCACATGTCACGTGAACTTGTTGTATGGATTTAATAGCATGCGATGTGCTGTGTTACAATGTATCATGTACAAAATTAAATAAAACCAGCTGCAACTGAGGGTCATGCTGAACTATATAACAAAAAGCAAAGGTGGCAGAATTAACAATTACATGTATATTTTAAAAAAAACATTTAAAATAGGAAAGTTCAATGCCAATGAGAAACAAAACCCTACAAGTCGGCGTTAAACGTGGGGAGTTATCATTTATTCGTTTCAAGGTTTTTAAAAATATGTAGTAGTATATATAACTTGTGGAGCTCTATTTTTATGTCTGCCAACAAATATAAATGTGCAGAGTTTTTTAAACGGCCTTGGCTCTCTGATAGGAACCGTTGCTATGGTCAGACTATATAAAAATATAGCCCTTTGACTAAAAACACACAATTCAATATGTTTTTTACTTTTTATAAAGGATGTACATAATTATACACTTCAATGTACTGTATGTGTTACCCTCTAAGCAGAGGTACAGAGATTATGTTCCACTGTCCGAAACTGGTTGGGAACAAGAAACAATTGCTTGATCCCAATACATCTTCCAACTAGTTAACATACTGATCCTATGTTTGCCTTGGTGATCTCTTGCTGTTTCATCCTAACGTTGGTGCCAAAGTCAGTGACAATATCTATACTGTTTAAACTTGGCGGTTTCAGAACAACCTGAGATTGGAATCTACACCAGACGCCCTAGCCCTGGTATCATTATAATCACTGGATAATTGTTTTTCTCTCTCATATTGCAGGCATTGGATTTGCCAATAAATAGAGTCATAAATTTGTCAGGTCTTGTGATGGAAAGCTTCTGTGGCTCAAACCTTATGAGAAAGCTCTAGCTCAGATTTCTACTTAATTATCTAGGGGGTAAATCAATCATCCTTAATGTTCTCCTTGCTAGGCCGTTCTTCCAGTTTAAGAATGATTCAGTCTTAAAGGTGTTGTTGAAATGTGTTGGATCAGAGTAAACTGTAAAAGATGATATCTGAAATCCCTTATACTCTCTACCATTATTCTGACATTTCATGATCAAGTGGTGATCCTAACTGACCTAAGACAGGAAATGTTTACTAGGATTAAATGTAAGGAGTTGTGAACCACTGAGTTTACATGTATTTGGCTAAGGTGTGTGTAACCCCCCGACTTCAACTGTCTTTGTCTGGGATAGGGATAGTTCTCAAGTTCCCACAAGGATAGTAAAAGCAACCATGCGTGTGTTTCTCTTCTGTGTGGCTTTTATCCATGGGGGAAAATGGGAGTCCAAATCTCAGCTGTTTCTGGAAATGTACTGTTGCTGGGCCTCCGGCTCATGCAGGAATGCACGTCATAATCATAACATCACCGGTTAAGTGTTAGGATATTCAAAGCAGGGCTAGTAGTTCATGGAATGATAAAGTATATGAGATTGGGGTTCTAGAATGCTAAGCAGTTCCATTTAGGAATAGGAGTCTCTTTGTGTCGCTCATTGGATCCTCGGATAAACTATGTGTGACTGTGTCGTGTGTGTGTGTGTGCTTGTGACGAATCCAACATCTGGTACACCTGTTGCTGACCTATCTAACATCTGGGACAATTTCTTAATGCAGATTCATCGCCGAGCCCCATCCTCTCCTTCATAGGCCGAATCCAGGTTAACTCACCAACAGGTGCAAGCCATAGGAAAGACAGAGACAGTGGGTTTCACCAAGCATGATTGAGCTCAATTATGACACGGGAAGAATGAAAGAATAGATAAATAGCTACACATCAGGAAATCAGGGCCAAATGTAAGCATATAATAAGTGCTGGGAGTCTCTACAGCAGTGGTATTCAAATCTAGTCCACAAAGCCAGTCCTGCAAATTTTCCATTACAACCCTCTAATCACAAACTTCTGTTCTACCTCATCATTAATTACACCCACCTGGTATCCCAGGTCTAAATAAGTCCCTGATTAGATGGCTGCAATGAAAAAAATATTGAGTGCAACTGGCTTTGAGGGACAGTTTTGAATACCACTGCTCTACGACGTTCGTTGTATCGTTCAAATACTATATAAGCGCTGCTTCTATATGGACAGCTACATTTCCCTGGCTTTCTCTCATCAGTAAATGAAGCTGTCAGTAGCAGTCAGCCTGTAGCGTCAGCTGTGCCACAGCCGAGTCCTTGTGGAAATCAACGCCAAGATAATCCAGTAATGGTGGCCGGGAGGAGCGGAGGCAGGAATGTTTGTAATAGGCCGCTCAGAAGTGTCACTCTGATTGGGTCTTCTCTCCATGGGCTTCTTCACTCAACAGCCAGTGTTATCACACAAACGGATACGCACTCAACAAACACGCACAAGCAAACTGTTTCTAGAAATCCCTTCTGTCTCACCTCGTTAAGAAGACTAGTACTAATCGCTGATTACTGATTCCTAACAGAGAACCGGGCGCATGCAGAAGCTGACGTGTGTGACAGAAGGGCGTGAACCTTCCCTTTTCCCCTCTTCCCCTCATCACCAAACACACCCCTAAATTCCCCCGCATCCCTTTTCATTTGGCCGAGACTAAATAGAGACACACTCCATCAGAGGCGTACAGTACACCGTGAGAACAGGGCGATTACGAGGGGGAAACACAAAGAGAAAGATCATGTCTAGAGGCAATCATGTGAAACGGTAACCTTTGAAGATGAGCAATGACTGTGCCATGTCAGGTTGACTGTGTGTTACATTTTGGAGGTGAATCGTTGGTAAAGACACAAGTTCTGGAGCATGCTGATTCTGGTCATGGAATGCCATAGGCACTATTTACCATTGTGTTGAATTAAAGAACGACTTTGAGATGAGTCCACAGTTCCAATCTCCTTTGCTGATAGCGATGTTGAGTGACCATCAGTGGATGCGTTTGTCTGATTTAGTAGGTGAAGTATATGAAATGTCAATCCTTTTTCCACCTTAAAAGAGCTTGAAACAATTGAACGACGACCAACATTCCATTGCTCTGTTTGACCCCAGCACTGGTGATAAGGCGTGTCACTTAAAATAGATACATCCATCAATTGAGCAAGGCATTGAGGACGTCATGCCGACTTTGTTTGGGTTGTCGTCTCAAGCAGTCCATCTATGCCTGCCTTGGGCAAGTTTAACCTTTTAATGAGAAATGGGATATTATTGGGACACACACTTATTTCTCTTGCTAGCATCAAACTGTGGGCACTAATAAAATGTTGTCAGTTCAATAAACACTTGTTGCCTCGGGTATAACGGAAGGAATTAATTGCTTCACAATAGGAATACCATGCAGTGGGAGGTGGACCCAGAGCCTTGCTAGTGGTTGGAACAACTTCCTTAGGAAAAGTTGGAAATAAGGGGTAGGTGATGATAACATAGCAATGTCAGATTTATGACACATAAAACCCATTTCTTTTATACATCAGCAGGAGCAAAGTGCTTAGATGCCTCTCTTAAAACCCCAACGAGCAAGCAGTAAGATGTTGAAGGACAGTGGAAACTACCTACAATGGTTGGGTCCCTGGGAGAAATCAAGGGAGGAGCTGGGCTCAGAAAGGTGACCAGTTTGTATCTGTCAGTGCCGGATGGAGAATATCATTCAAAGTAAATCAATGTATTTTTGCATTCAGATGATCAGCAGGTCGATAGGTCAGACAGGTGGGCTGTGGTTAGAGTCTTCAGGCCGAACAAGCAAGTTGACTTTGGCAGGGACCACTAAGAACAAGTTGGGTTAGGGTTAGCCCGGGGGCATTGTAGGGTTAGGGTTAGCCCGGGGGCATTGTAGGGTTAGGGTTAGCCCGGGGGCATTGTAGGGTTAGGGTTAGCCCGGGGGCATTGTAGGGTTAGGGTTAGCCCGGAGGCATTGTAGGGTTCAGACACACATACATTTTAAGATAGACACCTGGGTATTCAACAACTTCACAAAGGAAGGAAATCACTTCCTTTTATTAATTCCTGTTGTTATACATCAGCTCTGCCATGTTGGCTTCCCGCTAGACGTTGAGATCCAACTAAATGGAATTGCATTGATCACAAAAGCATCCCTTTCCAAGACCACAACAGGCTCCCCAGAGATGGGCAGGCCATCAAATACACACTCTCTACTCAGCAGCCAATAAACTGCGAGTCATTGATTCTAACCGGACGGAATTATAATTTCTCTTGTTGTCTCGTCTCCCATTTTTCATGATAATGAAAGCTCTGAATGGGCTAAACTGAGAGAGCTCTGGGATGGGAGGCAGTACCATTCTCCACTTTCCATTAACTGTACACGTACACACACACACACACAGCCAAACGGGGACATGGGTTCTTAGTGGGGTTGTTCTACAGCAGCCTCATCAGGCAGAATGCCAATCGGTGCAGATGAATCCATCTCTGTGGACATTCAGGAAAGGCCAGGAGCTGTTAGGGGTGTACTGGTAATGACAGTAATACATTGACTCAGCGGTCAACTCATATGCTGCATAGGATGTCCCTACAGTGCAGAGAACCGTGAACTTATGCACACACACGCACACGCAGACATACACGCGTGCAGCAAGAATGTTTGATGATGGACCATTTCAACAGCAAATGAGGGTGGAACATGAATAGTATACTGGTTTTGTTTTCCAAATTAAACAATAATGTAAACCAATACGGTCCAAATAAGACCGGTCTCCCTGGCCGTTCACCGCACCTTAACCATGCAGTGACATGTGCCTGGTCCTTTTGGATCTCCAGCAACGTGACCTTTACAAAGGGAGCATGTGCAGATCACCTGAATTCCGAACCTGTCTAAAAACAGGCAGTAGATTCTGATGCTTAACCCTGCTCTAAATAAATGAATGCAGATCCCCACATTTGTCCGTAGATTAATCATCCAACATCACATAAAATGACTGAGAATTTCATTTCATTTCCAATGCATCGTTGAAACAACAACATTTAAGAGTATGCTATGAATAGGATTGTTCATAAAAATATATGATTAACTTGTGTACCAGTCACTGTTACAGTGCAATTCCTAAAAAGTTAAGAAGAAAATAGAGGCATTCTATTTTTTTCATGCCAGAGCCCCTGTCTCCATAAATGTCTATACACGGACCTGGTGCAGAAAACCAGTTCTAATATCCTGTCACACTCCTAACAGAGACACGGGTCCGGTCAGCTTAACACTCGCGGTTACCATCCCACAAAACCTCTCCCACTAGCTTCACTTTCCTTTGTGCCCAACTCTATTTGCCATCCTAAATATTATCTAAAACCAATTTTACCAAATAATATAATAATAAGAATAAAGTAGATGATCACTTTGAAAGTTTTGTGGAAAGTGTGGTAAAACGTTTCCAGTAGTTTTCCGCCCAACACATGAATAGCTTCTCCTTCCAGTGTTCATTCAAAAAGCCAGTCTATGTAGAAATATGGTCCCAGACAATGGAGCTCACTGAGGTAAACGTTCTAGGGAAACTGGGAGAGAGTACTGAAGCTGTCATCTTAACAATGATGAATGAGGGAACCACAGGTTGAGATGGTTGGTGTTTGTTTTCCTGGGCCCCGTCGCATCAACATCAATTGTCCCCCTGAGCAACATGCTCATTATCTCTTTAATGCCTCAATCTCCATCAGCTTCAGGCGAAAAGGAAAGGTGGTGGGAGGAAAACGAGGAGGAATTCCCCTGTGGACCACCTTCCTTCTCCATATGGCTCCGCTCCTGAGGACAACTCGCTGTGGTATCCCCCAACCCATCCTGATGTCCTCCCACACAGCCTCCCTCTCTCACTCACTCTCGTCTCTTTATTATTCGTTCCGCAACATGCTCAACTGATGTTCATACCCGCCTAAACCACAAAAGTGAGGAGCCAGCGTCGCTCCCTCTTCCCGTCCGACCGCTTTCTAGTTTCCAAAAGCACCACGATGGAAGAAAACATGTCATCATACAACTCAGTGAATGGTCATTGGAGAGAGGATATGGTCCTAACTGACCTCTCAGAGTGAGCCAGAGAGACAATAAAGGTCTTGTGTGTTGTTATACACATTAGAATACAGACTCTGTGTGCCCACAGTTGTGGAGTACACCGACAATATGTTCCTAAGGAGATTTTGCTTTTGCTGAATGAACAGAAACCAGATGGGAAATGTATCTTAACTGCTGGCTGTAGAGGTCCTAAACCTTGGTTGACTGAGACTGACGGAGAAAAGAGACATTTGGAAGATTGGACAATCACTTTAAATGATGAGTTAGCCTTTTCCCTAGGACAGGCCACAACACTTGATATTTTATTTCTAGTTACATTTATTTGCCCTTCATAGCTCACTGGTCTGTGTGATTCTTGTGAAAGAAGTGAACTAGAGAAATGTGATTGATAGTCCATTCAATGAATGAGAGCCATTGACCTATATGCAAGGTACAGTAGACCAGTGTTTCTGGTTAAGGTCACCAACCCAAGACCAAAGTGTAGAACAAAGACACTCCTACTGAATCTATTGCATCTCCTTCTATAGGAGATTATAGAGTTGATACTAGATAATCCATACAGAATAAAATAACCTGTATTGAGATTAGCCTTACTCTTTGCAGAATCATGTCATGGTTCGTCAAATTGAAACTGAGGAGGGTAGTTTTAAATGTTATTTGAAGAACTCTTTGAAAGAATCCTCAAAGAACCCCTTAACAAAGTTCCACAGAAACCTTTTGAACAAAAAAGATCTGGGGTAAATATTTTAAGAAGCAGTTTGAAGCTGGACAGAAAAAGTTTCTTCAAAAGTGTGTGGAGCTGTGGTTGAGTGGTAATGCTAATTGAATCTGATCACCTATAATGAGACCTCCCATATGGTACAGCTCAAATCTATGAAAACCTTTTCCTTTTTTATCTCAAACCTTTGGGGAAATGTTCTTATTTGACTGAATTCAACCAAGGAAGGACATTACAGTATAATAATAGAACCATTGAAACATGGATCAAGATGATGCTGCTGGCCTTATTATAAAATATTATAAAGTGTCTCACAAAAGTATTTACCCCCTTGGACTTTTCTATATTGTATTGTGTCAGGAAATAACACTATTGTTTTATGTTGAGGTGCTTTCCACTGATCAACACACAAAACCTTCTAGCATCCCTGTAACATTATGCTGCCACCCCCAGGAGTGATGGTGTTCTCTGGATGGTTTTAGGTGTTAAGCTTGAGCATAACAGATCTTAGCGTTAAGGCCAAATGCTCTATTTTGGTCTTATCAGACTATTGAATCCACTTTGGGGGGTCTGCCTTCTGGCGAACTCTAGCCGAGTTGTTTAGAAAAATAATAATAATACCTAATAATTATTATTATTTTTGCCACTCTTGTGATGCACCCAGGCTATTGTTAAAGTATGCCCAGTGCTCCTTTCACTCAGATACTCAGTTTTTGTTGATTATCTCTTCTAGACAGATTTTGCCATATTCAATAAGTTTTTGTAATAATAGACTTTACTGTGCTTAATTACTTTAATTGCTCACATGTGGACTCCTCAATTAAATGTGACTTCTAAACACAATTGATTAAACCCAAGCTTATTAAGCTGTCATAGCAAAAGCGGTAAATACTTATATGCAATCATGATTAGTATTTTTTTATTTGTAATTACTTACAAACAAACATGTAACACTAACCAAATATGATTTTATTTCACTTTGACATTATAGACCTTTTTGCATCAGTGGTAAAAACAAAAAAAGAACTCTGACTTGATTTCATGTTGTTTAATGTATGTTGAATGTGTGTACTAAGTTCTGCAAGCTGTATACAATGATTGAATGCATGTACTGAATGGTTCACATGGCATGTCCGTTGAATGTGGGCACAAAATTGTACACAGTAACTGTTGAATGTGTGTACCGATAATACACATTTGATGCATGTTCAATATTTGACACGTTGAATGTTTATTAAATGTGCGTACAACATAGTAGTCAATGAATGTGCATTGAATGTGTAAACAAAATGGTACATGTTAAATGTGCCTATTAAATGGCATCCTATTACCTACACAAGACATTACTTTTGACCAGGGCCCATTTGTATTGCACTTCCCAATTGAGACACAAAACCAAGGAGGTTATATGGTTCTGCGAGTGAATGTTCCTGGTCCTGACCAGATGTATGTCCTTAACTAAACATGGTTTCAGAATAATGGAGGCAGTGCAAGAACAGTGTGCTGTATAGTTTGAGACAGCGCAAGTATGTACGCATGTTCACACACACACCAATCCCCACAGCACATGTACACACACACACCAATCCCCACAGCACACGTATGTACGCATGTACACACACACACCAATCCCCACAGCACACGTATGTACGCATGTACACACACACACCAACCCCCACAGCACATGTACACACACACACCAACCCCCACAGCACACGTATGTACACATGTACTCACACACACCAACCCCCAAAAAACACATATGTACGCATGTACACACAAACACCAATCCCCACAGCACACGTATGTGCGCATGTACACACACATGTTCCCCCACAGCACGCGTATGTACGCATGTACACACACACACCAACCCCCACAACACACGTATGTACGCATGTACACACACATGTTCCCCCACAGCACACGTATTTCCTCATGCACACACACACACGTACCCCCACAGTACATGTATGTACGCATGCCTACACACACACACGTACCCCCACAACACGTATGTACGCCCGCCTACACACACGTACCCCCACAACACGTATGTACGCACGCCTACACACACGTACCCCCCCAGCACCCGTATGTACATATGCACACACACACCACAAACACCAGCTGCATCGATTGAAACAGTCCATTGGGTCTTGAGTTGCACAGTGAGCCCTGTTGAACCATCATGACTGAATGTTGATTATCAAAGGAGACAGAGGAGAAAATTCTCTTCCTCCTCTTGTTCCTCACTCATCAACATCTACTCTCTGTACTGGGGACAAGTATCTAATGGCCGGAGAAGGAAGGAACACTGATATTCAGAACTTAAAAGACATTGGAAACCGTTTGTAAAAACAAGAGAGCTGAACTAAAACATTCCTGCTAAGCTGTATGGAGAACATATTTGGTAATTAGCTGTTAAGTAGCAATAAGGCAATGATGTGGACTTTGGCTCTAGGATGGTGGGATCCATTACAATTTCAATTGTGCCAGTCTACTTTGCAGTGTCAATTGTGCCAGTCTACTTTGCAGTGTCAGTTGTGCCAGTCTACTTTGCAGTCATGTATTTATTATATAGGAACAGACCGCCATAGAGGTGTATGACTTTATGGGTAGAAGACAAACATGTGGAGGAGAACAGCATGTGCTGAATGCCTCATACAGGGCAGAAACAAAAGAACATTTACATCCTAAAGTCACACTGTTTTATGAAGCAACCTTAGGGAACTGATTAAAAAAACTATGAAAAAGAATTGTTGTATTAAGGATGCAGAACCTGTCCATTCTTTTATTTAAATGTGTATCTTTTCAGGGAAGTACTGTTTACAGTCTTCCACAGCTGTCTTAAAGAATACAGTTTGTAATGTCGTGGAACCGGCAAAGCTGTTGCATGTTATTTGTGCATCACCCTGTATTGTCTGGTCAATTTTCTATTGCTACAGACAGGCAAGAGAATGTATCACAGAGAAAAAGTTTGCTACCGCCTCAAAGTATTAACAGACAACAACATATTTCTTATCTCTCTCATTCCTTCTGAAGGAAACTTCCAAAACCTGCCTGCATTCAACACCAACAAAGAAGTCGTAGGTAAGGAAAACCAAACATTTCACCTCTAAGGAATAATCTTTTTAATTTAACCCTCAATACCAATTTTTTTTTAATAAAATTGGCACCCTGTTCATCATCTGAATGCGTTAAATGATTCACTGCGCTCAGGTGGTGAATCCAGCCAACCCACACATTTAGATATATTATAGTAAACATAATGGTTCAAAAACAGTACAGTAGGGGATAAAATAAGTGATTCTAACAGAACAGTGTTAAGACATGTCTGTGCTTTTTCAAATAAATAAGGAACTGACAGTTCCAACGACTAAAATCTTTCAGATATGGCCTAAGGATTTAATTATATTTCAATGATTTCATTTTTACATTCCAATTGAAATCATGTTAATAATCAAATTATCTTTCACTTTCAGTTGGATGAAGAAAGGTTAATAAAGAAAAGAGATACATATCCAATCAGGAGTTTTGTGGGGAGTGGTTTTGGGGAAAAAAATGTAGGCATCTTTGATCAACCAAAAATCTAGATATAAGTGCAGAATCTTTAATTACAATGGGAACTGACCAATCAAAAGGTAACTTGTAAATGGTGGGACTATTTAGGAATTTATGTCTAGTACCCTGGAATTGGGATATTATTTAATTTTAAAAGCAGTTGCCTACTTATGTGCCCTTATTTCATCAGATTCCTTTAAAGTAAAACATTTCAGCAGACACACCTGTCTAAAGGAAATGGCCCCATGTGAGAATGCAATACTCTACCAACTGAGCTAGTTCTTCATGGAAAAGCATAATGATCATGTTTTGGGACAAAGACCCTCCTTTTGGTTCCAAGTATTGTAGATCTTAATAGTCTTTTAAGAGTTATTCTTGCTGACCATAACAATTTGTCATCACATCCCCATCAGTCCAAGATGGGAAATGTTCGTAAGACTTCTTCCAAATGCGTTTTTAAATGTTTCTTTGTAGATTGGCTTGTGGGTATCATGAAGCAAAACCACCTCCTTGTTCCAGAGACTCTACTGCATTTACATTGTATTTTTGTTTTGATTTAGCTGTTGATTTCAGAGGAAGTTGTTAGGTAACTGCAACTAATGACGGTTATTTTTCCTAAACTGACCTTTGCTAAGCTTACCTATTGGTTAATAGCATGTGGAGTCATACAGCAGAAGAAAACATGTATATATGTATTCCAGAGACTCTAGTGATTTGAACAGGCGCAGTTATGAGTTTATAAACTTTACCGTTTAGTCATCGGGATATTTTATGTGAACGACACCTCCCATCGATGACTTCAGTAGAATTCCTCTGGCTCTTCCCTTTCAATTGATGTACTGTATACCAATTGTTTTGTAGTACAAACAGTTGACATGCATCTGTGTGGCTACGGCCTTATACAGCGCTCTACCTCTGCAAAAAGATCACTAAAGACCACATGCAGCCATTGCAGACCGATTCATTGCTAACGGGCAAGTTCACAAGAACCTGCTGCACATCGTCCAATGGCGCTGCTAGCACAAACGCACAGGGAACTATGGGCAATTGAATTAGAGGACCTAATTCTGTCCGCCTGGTGTGTTTCTGTGGTCCTTAGGGTTAAATACATACCAACTGACTGACCATAAGTGAACCTACAACAGCGCTAAAAACGTGGTGAACGATACCGCATCTTGTGAGTTGGGAAGTGCTGCGGAAGGACCACAGTGCTGTTGGCTAGAGAACCGTTGAGGAAGAGGAACCACAAAAAAGGATATAGAAGTTTAACAGCATCACATTAAACTGATAGCATGTAAATGACCATTTGTATCCCGTAGAGGGTGATGTATAGGGATTTCTGTTCCTTGCCAGATGTGTAAGTTAGGCCAGTTACTGTTAGCTACAGGGGTATCACCCATGCACATATACACCAAGCCAAACATGAACTCAGCTATGGAGGTTCTGGATCAGTCCCAAACGGCGCTATTGTCCATCCGTAAAGGGGTTCAACTTTTGGCCGCTGTTAGGGATCTTACTAGCTAGCCTATTTGGGACACGCACAGCCTCTGAGGATTTGTAGGGAGGAGAGGAGGAACATGTTCTGGCTGCCGCTGTGACCCAGAGGGAGTCCAATCTGGATGAGTAACAGGTGTTTTATGTTGCTTCACCAACCAGGCCTCCCAACCCTACTTCTTCTTTCCGCCAACAAGCACCAACTCTCCTCCGCCTCAGTGGTAGTTCTCTTTGTTTTTTAGTCTTTACTGCAATAAAATAGGAAATGTTGGCGAGCAGTATCGTGTTTCAATCCCAGTATTCCCTTCTCTCATTATTCAACTAATTACAGTCACATAATTGGGTCTTCTCGCTCTAACATGTGTGACGAAGCGTTAAAACATCAGCGGGAGGGAGGCTTTACACTGACAGAATGATGAACATTGGTTCGGAGTGAAATGACACTTTTTGACGAAGCCACTGTTTAAGAGAGATGATCAAAGTTTATGAAAATGCTTCTTTCCTGCAGATGCTAGTATACCGAACCAGTGGTTTCCACTGAGATTATTAAGCATGCACATGTGTGAACATGTGTTGGCACCTATATTAAATGTCATGTACAAAGATGGTTACGTTACGCAAGTAGTAATTGATCTCAGTCCTCGCCACGTCTCGTCAAAAACCAGGGCAAGCCTAGCCAATTAAGCACATGACTGAGATCGCCGGAAGAAAGAGTGAGGAAAGAGGATGCAAGGAGAATGCAGTTGACATTTTAGTCAGAATAGTCTCAAAGGAGATCTGTTGGTCCGGGACTAGGCTTAATCTACGAAACCGGCCTATAGTGCCAAAAGGTAATTCTGAATTAGGTCAGCGAATTCATAACATCACTCTCTATTAAGAAAGTTTAACCAGTTCTCTGTGTTCTAAGTTAAGATCCTCTCAAGTCTCATTCCCCATTAAGCTAATGACATCATTTATAATTAGTGACCAGACCACTATTCTGGAGATCATTTCTGGAGGGTGTGACAAAAAGACAAAAAGAAAGACAAAAAGAAAGAGAGATCTGTCTTCATGACAGTACACTGCATGGCGATGACATTATAACCGATGTGGTGTCAAGCAAGCAGACAGAGAAGTTGAGAAATTAGTCTTTTTCAAACATTATATTGTAGATAATGATGAGGAATGACAATGCAGAGAGCCATAATACAATCAGTTTGTAAATGAATATCTGGTGGACCTTTATTGGAACATCATTAATCTCAGCATTAATATGCTAACTTGTATCTGGCAACAGTGATGTTGGCTACAGTAAATCTTTGTTTATAACAAACAAGAGTGGGTAGCAGTGGAATATTCTGAGGAGGATATGGGTGATTTTCCTAAGATATATTATGAGTGAAAATTGTAAATTCTGAAGACTAATATAAATACTTTTGGAAAATGTTTGATTTTAAAAACATTTGAAATGTTGTCCTAATTTTGTGTCATATATTTTCACTCCAAATTCCCATTACAGAAACTAATTCCATAACACTTTGTCAAGCTTCA
>JACXGK010002202.1:45059-57936 GCA_016801125.1 Novumbra hubbsi | reverse complement strand
CATGTATTCTCCTGACGGTGTGGCTAGTTAATCTGAATCAGGACAACCCTTGTCTTGACCTCCATGTATTCTCCTGACGGTGTGGCTAGTTAATCTGAATCAGGACAACCCTTGTCTTGACCTCCATGTATTCTCCTGACGGTGTGGCTAGTTAATCTGAATCAGGACAACCCTTGTCTTGACCTCCATGTATTCTCCTAACGTTGTGGCTAGTTAATCTGAATCAGGACAACCCTTGTCTTCACCTCCATGTATTCTCCTAACGTTGTGGCTAGTTAATCTGAATCAGGACAACCCTTGTCTTCACCTCCATGTATTCTCCTAACGTTGTGGCTAGTTAATCTGAATCAGGACAACCCTTGTCTTCACCTAGACCCCGCTCTGCCTCTCTGACTTAAACCGTGACAACAGAGACTTTAAACCAAGTTATCTAAAGGATGTATCCTGCTCTGATACCTCCATGGGGAACAGCCAGTTGTATCTCGGTGCAGAGACAGGCAATGCTCTAGGTCAAAGCCTGGCATTTATTTTAACACAGCCCGGGCTGAGTCTAACCTCGCCGGTCCCAGAGGAGTCAAACCGGAAACCCCCCCGTAAGATATGACACCACCAACGCTACACATTCCAATACCAAACCCTTGTACACGTACCACGGCTGTGACGCCACAAGCCCTCCTCCCGCCCACCCTCACACACCGTAGACGTGAAGGTCTTTCCGACACCCGCCATTCCTTGTCAGATGTATGCAAGGCACACAACAAATGTAATGAGATCCTTCTCGACTCCAGAAGCAGAAGGTTAAGTGCATTTGGAGGAGTGGTGATCGGGTGCACACAGCGTTTTGCCATTGTTGCCATACTAACATGATAGACAGCCACAGTTGAGGGCCGCGGCATAACAATTATGCCTTATATCTGAACTTGACTCTCGCCGCGTGAGTCTGGCAGCTCAGAACCACGACCGGCAGGGCAACAAGTCCCACAGCCCGTCCTCTATCTGCCACAGAGAGCACGCTCAACGTGCGGTAGTTAGACTACTATTAACGGGAATATAACAATGTTACAGTTCATTCAGACGCCAGCAGCGACTGTTCCAACAGAGAGCGGGAGATGAGCACCCAACCCTATTTTGCACTGGCTTCCCTGCTAGTTTAGGAATTGATTTTAAAATAACTTTATTGATTTGTCAAGCGGCACGTGGCCAGGCACCTGAATATGTCTGACATGCTTTTAGGACACATCACGTCCATCCTGGATGTCTCACGTCCTCTGGCAGTGGCGTTTTAGTTGGACCAAATGTCAGAAGGAAGGAGTTTGATGCCTTCAGCCACTGTGGTCTTTGTGTTTGGTTAAGCATTTTTGCAGGAGGAACAGAGTTTATCAGAAACAGAGAATATCATAAGACACTCCGTTGTGTTTTTAATTAGGGTTCTTTTTAAGCATAATAAAAGCCTAATATTTACTTTATTATACACCTTGTTCCAATTATTTCGGTATCAATGTGTCGTTGTAGTTTTCCAATCCTGTTTTACTACTAACATCGTTGAGTTACACTTTTCTCATTCTATTATGTCGACATGTGTTAAGCGCCTTGAAAGTGATTTAACTCTAAGACGTGTATGATATATAATAAAGTTTGACTGATTGATTCATAATACAGGAGGTCAAGGCCGATGGTATGAAGAGCTAACAGGTTCCTAACATGGTTCCTTTTCTCCTCCTGAACTTGCCCCGGTGGACAGTCCTTTATGTCAGGTGTTTTCCAATGAGTTTTGTACTGTTGCAGTTGGCCTACAACTAACCCTAACCTCCCCTTAACCTTGGACCATGCACTTCATAAGTCTACTAAATATTTATTTTCAAAGTTAGGATATATATACTTAGATTAATACCTGTGCATTTGTGTTAAGTACAAAATAATCCATAGCCTTATTAACATCCACCTACTGGGTTAGACAAAAAAAAACATACCTATGCATATCAATGTCCAAGCCTAAGCCAAAAAGGTTTATATTAGGAATAAGTAGTCTCATTTCATTATTTTATGCTATGTTATTTTGCAGTATTATTACAAACTGACTGTGCATTACAGAGATGTCTGTCAACGGTGGCTGATCAGGTGAACGGGACGATGGGTCATTCCAAACACGACCATATAGAGAACACTATGAAACTCAGTTCTTATCCACTATGAAGCTCTGTTCTCATCCACTATGAAGCTCAGTTCTCATGCACTATGAAGCTCAGTTCTCATGCACTATGAAGCTCAGTTCTCATGCACTATGAAGCTCAGTTCTCATGCACTATGAAGCTTAGTTCTCATCCATTATGAAGCTCAGTTCACATCCACTATGAAGCTCAGTTCTCATCTACTATGAAGCCTAATTCTCATCCACTATGAAGCTCAGATCTCATCCACTATGAGTCTTAGTTCTCATCCACTATGAGGCTCAGTTCTCATCCACACTGATCTGTTACAGGGAAATTACTCTTGGAACACTTGGCTCAAAGCACAGAGGTGAGAGGGTTAATCTTCAGTGTTCAACTGTGCAGCACAATAACATTTACATTCAATTACCTCTGCCTAATACACCCCCACCAACCCCTCCCATCACAGCCTTCAACAGAGCTCACAGCTAATACTGCTTGATAGAGCAAGGACAGGCCACACAATGTAGCCCATAGCTGCAATTGTTATGGAATATAAAGGAAATCCCATGGCAATCAACCCGTCTACGTCTTTTCAAATGTACAGAGGTTTATGGTCAAGTTAATCGATGGAAGGGCAATGTGGAAGCATTTATTCATAAGGAACAAAGAAAATCCCTGTATTAGAAAACAAAGCCAGGCTCTGGAGGATAGTGTGTATGTGGGACACCTTAAACACAAAGACATGTACAGGGGCATTGACACACATTTCAGAGTCAGTTTTTTTCCATTCTAATAGATACTCGCTGTTTCTCTTTTTCACACAAACACAAGTGTGTCAAAGGAAGCAGAAACCTCAGTAAATCTCCTAACATGACTGGTACCCTCAATACTATGGTAGTGATCCTATTAATATGATGTACCCTCAATACTATTGGGGTATTCCCATTCAAATCATGGTACCCTCAACACTATGGTGGTAATCCCATTCATGATGGTACCCTCAATACTATAGTGGTGATCCCATTCATATGATGGTAACTTCAATACTATGGTGGTGATCCCATTCATATGATGGTGGTGATCCCATTCATATGATGGTGGTGATCCCATTCATATGACGGTACCCTCAATACTATGGTGGTGATCCCATTCATATGATGGTACCCTCAATACTATGGTGGTGATCCCATTCATATGATGGTACCCTCAATACTATGGTGGTGATCCCATTCATATGATGGTAACTTCAATACTATGGTGGTGATCCCATTCATATGATGGTACCCTCAATACTATGGTGGTGATCCCATTCATATGATGGTAACTTCAATACTATGGTGGTGATCCCATTGATATGATGGTACCCTCAATACTATGGTGGTGATCCCATTCATAAGATGGTACCCTCATTACTATTGCAACACACCCCCCACACACACAAGGTTTTTTAATTGCTATCTTTATGCAAAGCATCTCTGGGAAACATAGTTCCTTGGTTCAGATGGCCAGAATCCAAAGTTAAAAATACATGCATGGCGACAATTTAAAAACATAAACACACACAGAAAGTGAGGCACATTCTCATTTAGCCCAAACTCACCTCTTTTCTCATTTAGTTGTCCCTACCTTTCTCATTTAGCACTCCATCACCTTCTTTCTCATTTAAATGACCCCAACTTTCTCATTTAGCGCTCCAGGTGACCGACATGGCTTGATACTGTCCACCCTTGCTGTCTTGCTAGGTGGGCTCTCATCTCCACTGGGATGCCTGCTCTCCAATGCCACCTGAGGGCGGAGTCACTGGCTTGCCGCTGTCTCTCGTTTGCGCCCCTTGAGCAATTGAAATAAACTCTGCTGGCAATACTCGGCCCTCACATAGGATGGTTGCGATTAGTCAATGTCCCTTTGGCTGATGCCTGGCAATGTGGGTGGATTGATTTCTTGCCTGTTGGGTCCTATCCGAGGCCTCCCTTGGATAGGGCCACAGTGTCACTGGACCCCCCTGTCTCAGACCAAAGATTTTATGCTGCTATATTATTGTGCCAGGGGAGTAGGACTAGTTCTCCGCCATAACTCTAAGGAATGCACTCTTTACCAACTCTCCTTGTCTCCTGTTGCGGTTCAACTTAGAACCACGTGAGGTTTCGGCCTACACCTGTGGAGTACCAGGCCCAGAAGACCTTGTCCCAAGCTCTCCTGGTTTTGCTGCAGAACAAGCCGGTACCTGACGATTCCAGCTGCCACTCTGATGACCCCCCCCCAACCTAGATCTAGACAATCCTGACAATTCCAGCTACCACCCTGCTGAACCCCTAATCAGCCCATCCTGGACTGTTCCTGTCCTGCAAATCTGATAATACTTGTGACCTAGATTAGGCTTTATAGACTCTGGACACAGCCCATGTGAATTTATTCATTATTGATAGTATTCCTAAACATCACCCAGCACTGCCAGAAGAGGTCTGGCCACTCCTTTGAGCCTGGTTCCTCTCTAGGTTTCTTCCTGCAAGCAGGCCCCCATAGGGAGTTTTTCCTAGCCACGGTGCTTCAATCCTGTTGTTGCGTGCTCACTGGGGTTTTAGGCTGGGTGTAAAAGCACTTTGTGACAACTGCTGATGTAAAAGGGCTTTGTAAATAAATGTGATTGATTGATCACCTCCTTTCTCATTTAGCACTCCTTCACCTCCTTTCTCATTCCGCTGACCCCTACTTTCCCATTTAGCACTCCATCACCTTTCCTATTTAGCACTCTATCACTTCCTTTCTCATTTAGCACTACATAACCTCTTCTCTCATTTAGCTGCCCCGTCCATTCTCATTTAGCACTCCCTCACCTCCTTTCTCACTGAGCAGTCGCTCACCTCCCATCTCCAGTTCACAAAACCAAGGCAATTCTTTTCAAACACTATTTAAAGGCATGATGCAGCTCATGCAGAGGTCTCTTAATTGGAAAAGTGTCTTCTATTTGAGGGCATGATTAAAAATCATTGTGCTGTGGTGAGAGATAAAGAGTTGGAGAGGCGATGTAGCGATAGCGTGAGGACAGCGTCCTCTGCGATAGGGAAGAGGGCCAGAGGGGTGTGTGCTGGTTAGCCACAACGCCTGAGGGGCAGGGTGGATGGCTGTTGGCAGTGCATGGGAGATTGGAGGTCTATGTCAGCCCTGAGGGCCTATCTGAAACTGGGCAAACAACAGGGACCCAAAAAGTAATGGGTCCTGCTCATCTCAGCCGCCATTTTGGCTCAGGCACCGAAGTGTCAATTATTCCACATGCGTTAAAACAAAGTGCAGTTGACTGGTCTGATCTATGCTACTGCTCCTGACGACTGTCTGTGCCCGTGGAATGTTAGTGACAATCACACATACCAATCCCTGGGACGATCAATTATACTGTTTGTGTTACAGTATGTGTGAATGGTGTGAAAGAAGGAGATTAGCGATTTGTGTCTGTTTGTGTTTATGTGCGTGATGGATGTCTCTAACTCAGAGGTTAGTGTGTCCTTATGTAAAGCGTGGAATGGATGTCGTGTGCCTTTATGATTGTGTGCATATATTCCTCAATCCCGGCGAGATAGTGACTTAGAAACAGAGGGGGTAAATGGGCTGGACTCGCCAATGCTGGCTCCCCTTCACACCTCCAGGGCTGATTTGAACCTCTCTCCCCCTGCCCAGGGCACCCCAAGGTGGGCTTCACTCCGGAAGATTATCCGTCCTGCACGGCTCTCTCCCTCGTCGGGCCAGCTCAGCGGCCAGGGCTGCTCTGGGGCGGGTGGCTTCAGGCAGTGCAGGGCCTCCGCCGGGAATCTCCTGGAGGTCTACTGAGCAGTTGCCAGATGGCGTGTATAGATCACTGTGCACCCCAAGCACTGAGATAAAGGGACGGGGTCTCTCGGTGAGCACAGCCACTGCCCCATGTTGGTGTTGGAGAACCTCCACGCACCTCCACCACGACACTCATATAAAATAACATGCTCCAATTTCTGTTCACTTTGTTCGGGGGCAGTGGACTGACAAGGGGGAAAGACTAATTATAAAAGTGTGAGCGAGCTTGTACAGTAACGGCTCCGGAAAGAATTCAATCACACAACATAAAAGCCATAAAAGATTATGAGAAAACGTGGGCCAGGAAAATACATGTTTTTTAATTTGAAATCTAAATGAGGTTTCGCTCTGTTTCAACTGTAAGAACTGCGCTCATTACTGTGGAGAGCAAACATTGTCACTGTGACTTCATTCCACAGTGTGAACGTATGCTCCAGTATGGACCGCAGACAGAAGGGGGAAAAGGATGCAAAATGCCAGGAGAAAGCCAGGAAACGATCAGCTTCACACCTGAAGGCTGGGTCTCAAGCAAGGGAGAGAAATGAAGCAGTTTGTTCATCTCATTCCTCCTCTCTGGTAGCCATCAATCCAAGCCACACTAACCAGCCTTCAACCGGCTCATGATGCAATTCCACAAGGGAATAGAGTGTCAGTGCGACAGAGCTACCACATCCCTGGACCTTCCGGCTGAAACTGCAATATAATCACAATAGTAAATAGTAAAACAATAATCAAATATTACTCGTTCGGCGAGATGAAGGCGTTTACAAAATAAATCATATCTGTCTAATGGTCTCCACTGCATCCAATGTCTCCAGGCTGTTCATAACGACTGGATAATTTAAGAAGCCTCAGCAAACATTTCTGTTCTGAGCTTGGGAACAACTAAAAGGCCAGTGCCAGAGGATCTGAGGGCCCAAGTGGGTGCAATGCTATCTAGTGCAAATCAATAAAGCAATTTTAAAACCAACGCAGGGACTTTAAAATAGGTGTTATGTGTGCTCTCTTCTGTGTGCTCTCTGGTCTCTTTTTGCTAGGAAATGTGCCGGTGCATTCTGAATTAATCATGTTATTTTGGGTTAGACCAGACAGAAGAGCATTGCCATTGTCAGGTCCGCTAGTAATAAAAGCATGCATTAGTCACTCAGCATTGGCCTAGCAGAGCAAGAGAAGCACTTTGGCAACATTTAAGTGAAGATAAGCCGATACTGTCGCATTATAGATGTTGGACCCCAAAATAATTCAAGTCAAAGGGTAAAATCTGACCCAGGTTATGAGTCCAGCGAACGCAAACGGGCAGCGTCTTCTGTCACTTCCTTACAGAGGAGGAAGAGGTACCAAAAGGCATAAGGTGTGTGTAGGTGGGTTTCTGTGGTGTGTCTGTCTGAGAGTATGTGTATATACTGATGATGCTAGCCAGTATATTGTGTCCACCCGTCCAGTACCGGGTTGAGGTTCTATGTCATGGAAAGGTTCCCCCCGGAGACATCGGTCCGCACTGACACGCATTAGCTGCGAAAATGCACTATCGGGGTGAGGTCTGGGGACTGCAAGAGCCACTCGGGTCGTATTCCAGGACCCACTCTGAGGCAGTAAATGCTTTGGGACATGACACATTATCCTGGTGAAAGTATTCGAGTGGCAAGAGGGGAGGCTGCAGCGGGGAAGGAAGGCGCTTGGTCGCAGACACCAACAGACGCACCGCTGCATCCAAACTCCGCCTAATTGTTATCAAGGGACGAGGCCGGGGACCGATGATCATGCTGTGATTAAAGCCGTTTAGGTCACTGGTTTTGCCCCTTCTTACTTCAGCCTAACAGTCTCTGAGTGCCTCCCTGCCTCCTTTAAATCACGACAGAGGGCCATGTGACTCGCCGGTCCGTAAGAGCCATCCATTTCTATGAACGGGGGAGGTGTACCAAATGAAATGACCATTGAATGGACATTTGTATTTTCCAGAATCCTTTAGGTGACACTTGTGTCCACACGTATCAGACAATGAAGGGCCAGTAAAAGGTGTAATTTAAATGATTCTATGACCTCCCTTCATTCACCGTGAAGAGAAAATGGAGCTTGAAGTAAAGGAGCGAAATAAAAGAATGTTTTCATGAAGAGCAAGTGCTCCTGGGTAGGGAGCACACTTAGAGACATCCTCTGGGACACAAGTGGCCATAACAACAAAGACCTTGTCTTTCTTCTCAGTGTGTGGAAATGACAATCCTAAATTCTCCACCGGCAATCTCCACCTGAAAACAAAATGCCGAAAACTGAAATGAGAGATTTCAGGCTAAAGGCTTCAAGTTGCAGGAGATCAAGGCTGTGAGGCAATGCGGCTCCAGCTCTGTTAATGGTGGCTATTAGAAAAGCTGTCATTGCAAGGCTGTGCTGCTCAGAGGTCTTTTAGAGACCCTCAATGTGGAGGCAAAGCACAATGCACAAGAATAAAGATTTGGATTATAAGGTGCAAGGTCCCAAAACACACACAGACCCCCCCCCCCCCCCCCCCCCCCCCCCAGCCAATACATGCATAAACACAACACACACACACACACAGACATACTTGTTGGCTACATACCCTCATACTCACAAACAAATGTGGAAAAACATCAAGAAGCAGAGAGAGGGTGTCAAGACGTGAAAGGAGCCCCGGCCTAGAGGTAGCAGAGATGGAGAGGATGAGTTGGGGAGCAGGGGAGCAGGGGATGGAAATAACACAGAGAGTAAAGGAAGATAAGATTAGAAAAAAGTGGGGGAGGAAGAATATGAGACAGGGGAAAGTGGGACGAGGGATACATCAACTAAGAAAACTGGTAAAAGAAAAAACATTGGTTGGAGATCGAGGGAAGAACCAAAAAAAAATATTCAAAAAGTGCAAACACAGCTGAAAGACAGAGAATGCTTGGATAGATGGATGACGGGGTGTAAGGATGGATGATGGAGGCATGAAAAATTAATGGATGGGTGAACGGGTGGCTAAATGGACGATGGATAAACAGATGCATGAAGGAAGGAACAAAAAAAAAACGCATGGATGGATGACTGATGAATGGATGAACGAAAGTGGGAAACCAAGCATTTACAAACACTAGGCGAAACCATGTGCGGAGTTGGAGGCATGAAGAAAGATCTGCAGAGGGAAACAGAATCATTGTCAGAAGACCAGCCAAATGGACAGGAGGAAACAGGGAGAGAGGAAAGAGACAGGGGGGGAGATGGAGCGTGGGGGATGCATGTAAGGGTGTTTAAAGGAAGTCCAGATAGAGAAGTATAGAGGGTAGAATCAAAAGGGGGGGGGGGGGTGATTTGCTGATGTTATCTCAGTGCAGGGAGATGTGTGTGACACAATCTCAAATTGGAAATCGCTGTTTCAATCTCGCCTCACTTGGTGGCTGCCTGCTCCACTGATAACCAGACTAGCCTAATTCTATTAAAAATAGCCTGGAAGTGCAGTAGCCACGGAGAGACGGGCACAGGCAAGCCGGCCCAGGAAGAGACGAGCAGGGAAGCGGCCCTTAAGACTAAACTACCACAATGACACTCAAAGACTACCCTCACGGAGACAAAAAAAAAACTTCCCTCTATCTCTCCCTCTACATCTCTCTCCCTATCCATCTAGCCATCTACCGCTCGTACCTCTCCCTTCCATCTCTCAATCAGCCCCTTCGTCTATCGGACTACCCATCTGTCTGTTCTTATCACTCCTTAGAGGTTAGAGTCCCCGCTTTGAGGCTTCTCAGCTCCGATTGGCTTTCACTCCCTCTCTTTATCTAACTCTAACTCCCAACGCTCTCATCTTCCCTCTCTATCTAACTAACTACCCACTCTGTCTTCTAACTTAACTCTTTATCTGACTCTAACTACCAACTCTCTCATCTTCCCTCTCTCTTTATCTAACTAACTACCCACTCTGTCTTCTAACTTAACTCGTTATCTGACTCTAACTACCAACTCTCTCTTCTTCCCTCTTTCTTTCAGTGTCAGTCCTCAAAAAGCAAATACTAAGTTCACATCAGCGCAACCCCTCAGCCTACAGAAGCTACAATAACTGCCTGGACTGGTGGATGCTCTGAAAAGACACTGATTTGATTCATACAGCAAAGCAGACAGTGAAGTTGAAAGACCATCCAGCAGCTCGTCTGACTCTCAGACAAAATAAATAACACATGAAATCCTAATGAGCCTTCTCATAACAGGTCCACAGAGGCACATTTTTCAGAAATGAGGAACTGATAAAAATGATAGAGGAATTCGACATTAAAGAGCAAAGAACAGGTAAGGACAGTTCTCACCTTTCTTACATATGCAATACTTTCTAGTTCTTACTAAAACAAGAAAGAAATGGCTAAATAGGTTTGCCCACGTAAAAATTCTGCCAGGGATAAGACTGTGGGTCATTCGTTTTTATTGGCTGCAGAGGAGACCTGTGTGTCTACTGGAGGAGCAGACCGCAGAAAAGGAAAAGGCCAATTCGACAGTGAGAAATGTGAAGACTATTTATCAGTGTGTGTTTGTGTTGGTGCCTGTCATATTTTGTAGCTAATGTTGATCATTTGCGGTCATGCCAATAAAGCAAATCAAAACCCAAATCACACAGTGAGGAGAGTCTCAACAAAAACAGCAGTGGCAATGGGAGAGGGAGGGAGGCAGAGAGATCGGGAGAGAGAAGTTTAAAGACCGTTGGGAGACAGTCAAATGTGAAAGAAAAGTGATGTAGGGATTATAGGATAGAGAGAGAAGGAGAGACTAAGAGTGAGCAAGATGAAGAAGTCAAGATCTAAAAGGAACAGTTATATCATCTTGATGGTCAGTACTGAGGTGCGTAGATCTGGGTGTGATTAGAGAAGGGACAGAGGAAATGGGAAGGCAACAACAACATACAGAGGGTTCAATGTAATATATCTCTAATGTTCTGGAAGCAGGAGGCCGTAAAACAAAAAGGTTTGGCTGACATTGGACATTTGGACCTAATGGGGTTATATTAGATACAACTTCAAAAGGTATGATTTTCAGAAGTTTTCCCAAGATTTGCAGAAATACTGCTTTCCTAGATTTGGTCCCACCATTGGGATGCAAAAACAGTCTGTACAGAAGCTGCTCTGCTGTGGGGCGGGACAAGACTCCAGAGGTGGCAGAGTTAGGGGCTTTGGTAGGGATGTAGGTTTTGAGCATATTATCAGTTCAAGTAGAGGGGCAGTCCCCCATGCAGCTACGCTGTCACTGTCTACTTAAGGTCCTATAGTGGACACCAGCTTCAACTGGAAGACTCTGAAGTGTGTTGAAGAGCAGAGTGGAATGGGAGAACCTGGGAAGGTGGAACACCAGGAGGGCTGAGGCCTTCAGGATAAGCAGCCAGGGTTTGATGAAACAAACAGGATGTCCCACCTACAGTGAGTAACAGAAGCACAGACATGATATGGCAAGTGCCTTGATTCATAAATACGCTGCATCCTGGCGTTTGCAAAGAACAGCGTTGTCCAGGGTCACAGCAAGTCACTTTGCTATCTGGGAGATGTGATGGAGAAGTCTTAGAGCAAACAGGCCGTCCTGTGGAAGAGGAGCAGTTCTGTCTTGTTGAGGGTAAGCTTGAGTTGGTGGACAGACATCTAAAAAGAGATTTTGTCTAAGCCTTCACCAATATCAGTCCACATTACACTAAAACTATGTGGAACAAGAGAAGAGCAAAACCATGTATGCAGTCTGTCTACATACATGCGATTGATGGGTACATTGAAAACCATGAGTGATTGGCATTTGTCAACTGTCAAATCCATCTCGGTCTTTCTCTTTCCATCTCCTCATGGTAAAAACCTGGCAATCAATACCTGGATCGATGGCACTGGTGATTTAGAATAAGCTCTCATAAAATCTCAATGGCGTGACATTGACAAAAGAACAAGAGATCACATCGTACTTTGAAGACAGGCATTCCCACTCCACACACTGTCACTGGTCTGGCTGAGCAGCCATTTTGAAGGATGACAGTGGATATGTCCTCCCCTCGATACTCACCGTCCAGTGCAGCCCCCCTTTAACCAGATAACAGTTCGAAAATATAGTAGCTTTGGAGCGCAGTAGCATGCTACAGGCCATACAGTATTGTTGGTGATTTGCCCACAAGGTTTTAGCAAGAGCCCCCCGAAATAGAATGCCACCGCAGTGTGGAAGAAATGGGGAGCAGGAAGGAAAGCATGTTTTGGAAAGCATTTTGATTTCCAAGTGAAAACACACTTAGGAGAGTTCTCCTCCCAGCAGCTCTCAGGAAGCTGGGTTCAAACTGCAGCGATAAATGGTCTCTCATTACAATGATCCCGGCCACGGCTGATGAGACACCAAGCGGCGTGGATGAATGAGACTTTTGGCTTAGGTTGTAGATAGTCCTATTTTTTCCCCGACACGGGTTGCTTTTATTCCACTGACAGCACATTGAATAGAATGGCGTAAAGACCCGGGAGATTTGCTGGTGGATTAATCCTTTCATTAGGGAAAGCGAGAAGTTAATTGCGACGACAGCTGCATCTCTCGGAGTTTACACGATTGACGTTTTAACAGCATCCCTTTAAACAGGAAAAAGCAATTATCAATAAATGCAGGGCAATCTTTACACGAAGAATCAAGCTCAAATTAGCTTTTCTTTTCCGTCTCTCCTCCTTCCAAAGCTGTGTTGGCAGCACAGCTTTGGAGAGAGTTGTTGAGTCAAGCCGTCACGCAACAAAAAATAAAACACCTCGACGGCAAACAATGAAACAAAGACGCTCCCAGTGTGGGGAGATCAAATGTGAACCAGAACAGTGATGATGATGAAGAGGGAATAGAGAATTAAACTGGTGAAGAGAGACACAGGGAATCGAGTGACTGAGAGCAGCTTTAACTGAATGATTAGACTGGGGAATGGGGGGGGGGGGGGG
>JACXGK010002202.1:27504-44959 GCA_016801125.1 Novumbra hubbsi | reverse complement strand
GTTTTATAATGAGAAATTAGATATAAGGTGACATACAAAAAGAGGCTTAGAATTATAAAAGACTAGGGAATCTACGGGAGAGAGAGAGAGAATAACTGAGTGAAACTGAGAAAGATTCAGGGGAAGCTATAGAGGGTAAATGAGAGGCAGCAAGAAGAGACTGAGAATAGGGGATTAGAGAGTAGGGCCTGTCCTACAAGTGTGAAATGAAAAGATAGACACAGCACAAACAGAAGGCCTGAGGAACTAGTGATGGGGGAAATCCATTCAGTTGCTAATCTGGTTATTATCTTTGACCATATATTATACTTTTTTTCACAAAACATCAATTTGCTTTAATTTTATTTACATTTTTTTGTTTGTATTTCATACAAATGTGTGGTTCTGGGTGGATTACGCTTTTAATACACTACGTGCTCAACTGGGAAAGATGCCGGAAACAGAAGTGCTTGGAAGAGAATGCTTCTCCAGCTTACAACCACAGGCAAGCTTGCAGGTGCCAGACCCACCGCACAGCGCCGTGAGATCACAACGACGCAACGCGGCCCCACATGGATCCCACTGACCCCAGGCTGAGCTGAGCCGACTAGTACCCCCTTATACAGGAACCCTGGGGAGTCAGGATACGGACCTGGGTCACAATGGGGCCAAGACACCTCCATTCGAAAGCCCCCTTTCAATATAGGCATTTTAAAAACAGGGATCAAATTTATAATCAGCACGTTTATTTCCATCATAAAAACTCAAAATAAAAGCCATATTGACGCCCATCATATCAGTAATTATCTTTCTTTCCATTTCAGGCATTTAGCAGGTGCTCTTATCCACAGTAGTCAGCGCATACATAAAAAAAAAAAAAACGTTTTCTCAAAAACAATGTTCGTTGTTCAGAGAGGTCACGGAAAATCCCCAACCCTTCAAGAAACCAATGAGAGAGGAGACCAACGGTGAGAGTGAAAGAGGACAAATGATAGGAGTCGGGCGATGCGAGGAGGAGCGGGGAGAAGGAGGAGCCCAGCGGTGTATGAGAGACAGGGTAACAGGCGCTGTTATTGCCGATCAATTTCCCATCCCTCAATAATAGATGTGACGAGGCTGGTGGGCTGTTATCGGACGTGCCTGACCGACCGAAATGCAATCCCCACAGGGTACATCCTCACACACACACACAACACGCATAAATACACAGACAGGTAACACACTGTCATAAACACCAAGTACACACACACACAGCCCAGGAGCACACAGTCACTCCGTGTCATGTCCACGCCCCTCAGACACACACACGCATCGACTGCGTGTTCTTTTCCCGAAATCACGCAGAAAACAAACTGTGGCCCGAGCATTCTCCGAGCATTCACTCTCTCTCTCTCCGTTTATCTTTGTCTCTGTTCCTCCACTCACCCGCCATCCCCTTCTCTCCATCCAGACTCGGTCTGAGATTTACACTCGTCTGTTGGTGATGACAGCCGTGGCCTAGTGTCACCGGTGCTTTTAGCCGAGCAGCGGTAAATGTGGCAGCAGGCATGTGGAAGAACCTCACAGTGACAGAACATGACAGGGAAAGCTCTCTCTTTACCAATATCTGTCAGGCACACCTCTGTCTTCACTCACATGGGTTATTAACACCTCTCCTTTTATCTCCAGCTGTCCTGGGAATTGCATGTGTTTCCGTGTGTGTGTGTGTGTGCATATATGTGCGCGCAAGCATAAGCATGTGTTTTATGCACATTAGCGCGTGCAAGCGTTTGTACGCATGTGTGTATATTTGGATTCTCTTATCTGTACGCAAGCTCCATCTGTAGATGCAAACTTTGCTGGGGGTAACTAACAACATTGAAAAGGAAAACCCATCAAAGCAGACCACATCTAGACAGCCTCTGTGGCTTACAGGACACCAAACGAGGGTCCTTCAGGAACACGGACTGAGCTGAGGAGAAACATATCTACAAGCTCTATTAACAAGATCTAGACAGCAGCCACTAGAAGAAACCAGACGAATAGACTAGTCAGTTATCATCACACACACTTCAAAACAAATGATAGCCTTTTTACTCAGAGATAGCAAATACCTTGCCATGGAATATATAATATATAATAAGACTCCACTCCATCACTCTATTAAATATGACATATACTTAGTGGTCATATTTGCAAGCCATTGTCATTTCTGTGAAGCCAATTCAAATGTCCCATCATGATGGCGTAATAAATGAGCCATTGTGTGAAGTGTGACGAAGATAATTAGTCTAAAGAGAACACAGTGAGTGGGGGGAAAGTCTCATGTAGGCCATTTGGCCTGGATTCAACAGTATATCTGTATTCTAACTGCCTGGGCTGTTACACTAATGTTCCACACAGTTTAAATCTGGCAGTGGCACCGCTAAGAAACTTTATTTTGAGAAAGATGCTGACTGTTCTAGCAAGCTGCCGAGATGACTGAGTCAGCAAGCCCCTAATACCGAGACACAAACATGCCAACAAACACACAGAAATATGCACTTGCATATACACACATTCAGAAATTGCAAGCAGATTTCCCCAGTGCCCCAGAAGTCATGCTACCGTCAACCAAGACTCCAGACAGATTGTGGTCACAACTGATCACATCTAACCACAACGTTATCCAAATCTTCAGGAGCCAACACCAGTCCCGTGTCTATTAGAGAAACTCTATGGTTGTTACTGTGGAATCCACTGGCATCAACCAGCCATTCAACCAAGCAGCAGGTATTTACTATCCATTTCAAAGCCTTAATAATCTACTTCCAAATGTTCAATTTAATTTAGAGCCAGTTCCGTCGGCTATTCAGCCCATGACACAAGAGTGAGGCACGAGGACCAAGGAAGCTCCACCAGGAGGTCCATATCTCCTGGTGGGTGGTTTAGTTCAGGGTGGAACCTGCTTGTTTGATTGCTATGGTGTGTTTGTTCCACCTTTGCAGTTCAAATATGTCTAAGAATCACAAGCATATCAGAACGACTCCCATGGAACAGAAAATATGGAAAGAAAGCAACCCAGATCTCTTTTACTTGAACATTTAGGTTTTAACATTTTGTTTTAATGTTTGTCAAAGTATTAGCGATATCATTTAATATGTATAAAAGCCTTTATAAAATCAAAAAATCATGCAGAAAAAGTAT
Organism: Novumbra hubbsi; assembly: GCA_016801125.1. NCBI lineage: Eukaryota > Metazoa > Chordata > Actinopteri > Esociformes > Umbridae > Novumbra > Novumbra hubbsi. The sequence goes on along the minus strand of JACXGK010002202.1, from coordinate 41,815 downwards.
TACAGTGCATGTGATAATTGTATCGATTTAAGGAAAACAGTTATCCAAAAACAACTGGCCCTGTGTGAAAAAATAATCATGGCTCACTCTTCTTTGCAGAATTGCTGTTATCTAGAGATAACTGCTTGTTTAAGGTCCATCCACTGCATCCCAATGGTATTCAAGTCAAGACTTTCACTAGGCAACTCAAAAACCTTAAATGTGGTTCTTTTGAGCCATTCTGAGGAGAACTTACTCTTGTGTTTAGGATCATTATCCTCCAGCACAATGACCGGACATTCGTCTTTGGAATTCTCTGGTAGCAAGCAGAATTCATGGTTCCTATAATGATAGCAAGCCTTCATGACCCTGAGGCAGCAAAGCATCCCCACAGCTTCACACCACAACCATGTTAGACTGTTGAGATGACGTTCTTATGTAAAATGCAGTTTTCTTTACGCCAGACATAACAGGACCTTTGTCTTCTAGAAAGTTCCACTTTTGACTCCTCCCCTCCCTTGAATTACATTTTTGCCCAGCCTTGGTTATCATTCTAAAGACAAATGGTTCAACTACAGCTCATTCAGGTGTGTCATAGGTGAATACTTTTGCACTCAACTGATTTTAGTTTTTTATATGAAATGAATGTATAAACATTTTCAGATTCCATTTTTCGCTTTAATGCATTTTTTGTGTTTACCAACGGCAAAAGCTCCTAATTCACATACTAACGCAATAACATTTGGAAAAGTCCAAGTCGGGTGGATACTTTCAAGAGGCACTGTTTATAGACAAGTAAACATCCAAACAAACACAGACAGAAATAGAAACAAAAACACATGTATTCCACACGTGCTGAAATTGTATGGGAAGAATTAAGTGGATTAAGTTACGCAGACAAAAGAATGTGAATAAGGATACACTATTATGTAACTCAATACAAAGGCAGTTGTGCATATGAGCTGGACAGAAATAACACCACAACCACCCCCACACACATGTTCCCTATTTCCAAACCCTAAACCTAACCCTATCCTTAATCCAAACCTAACATAATAATAATGCACCGTTTCTTCTGGAAAACTGTTAAATTCAAAAAGAAAATTGCATTTACTTAAGCCTTTATGTAATTTGCAGTTTAACCTAAACACAAAGCTTAATAATTTACTATATCATAGCATATTCCACAAAGAAATTTTGAAATGCCCACAATTTCATCATGAATCTTCCAGCAAGACAATGACCCTAAAAAAGATTTTAAAAAAGCCAGAAATGGCTGAAAACGCTGGACTGTTCAGAAGAGGCCAGCAAAAGAAAAACCTGGTGGAATTTCTTTTTCAGGTTTATTATCTTTGTGGGGACATCAGACCCCCCTGTATGAACACAAAGACATGGGGTCTCTCGCACATATAAATACTTTATTTGAATCCATATCCATATTGAAACCGGATTCAAAGAATACAAAGGTCTTTATATGCATCCACAATTAAGGGTAAACACATTGTATTGCTACACTCTATTACAATTAAAATCACCAGCTAAGCGCTCCTTGGACAAGGGTATTGATGATTCATTTTGCATGTTATCAAAGAAACAGGAGTGCCATTAAAAAGAGATCAGTCAACCACCAGGCATGAGAAGGCTTCCTCTAATTGGCCATTCATCAAAAGGATTCCTCAAGTAGATCCAGCGCTGAAATATCACATATGACAACTGAACTGCACTACATTAATTACGCTACTGATGAACCTTGCATACACACACTCTCCTGTTGACTCATTATTTAACTCTTGTATTACACACACATGCACCCTCATGCACGCTAAAAAGTGAACACAGGTTTTTACACACTGACACCCTAATCCCAAAAAGGTTATATAAATGTTTACAGACATCCCAAGGGCTTTCAAGTACAAACAATTGGAGGCAGGCAAAACTTCACTTGAATCATATAGTGCAATGCACTTTGTCATAAACCGTAGTTATCAAATCTTTTTTTTTCCCCCCAAATAAGCATGAACACACAATCTCTGTACAGGACATCTCAGTCCAGCCATTTAAAATTTGCTAAAAATGTATACCACACACGTTTCAGATAATTCCCTGCAATATCAGCCACAAAAAAACAAAACAATGGTGTTTTCTTTTTTCTTCAAAGACATTATACGGCTTCATTTATTTTCTTGTCTCTGGTCTCCATTACCGGGCTTCAAGACACTTTAGAGGTATTTTAGTGTTTTTCCTTCTTGCATTTTGGAAACTCACGCTCTCATCAATGTAACCGATGCATTCACTCTAACAAGAGTTTTCGGTCAATTCCCCAGAATTATGCAAGCTGCCTGTCAGATTTTTCCCACAAGAGCAGCTGCATCCACTGACAATTCATCCGTCTCCTCTGCTCTCATTTTCTGGTTTCAGCGTCTCCACTGAACCCTATGCCTCAGGATCAGCTGTTAGCTACTAAGCAGCTACCCAGGGCCAGGACTGAACCGAAGCCGTTATTAAGGGTTACCAAAGGCATTTGAGAGGTTAAAATAAGCATGAAAAAATACACTCATCTGATGTCTCCTTCAGGCACTGGACTGATTAGAAAAATCTTCAAAGTGGCCAAGTGAAGTCAGGATGGTGTTTGATGTGAGGATAATGATTTAGGTATGCTGCTGCCTGAAAGGGAGACGGTTCCATGTCAACCGGACTTGGACTCCCTCAGGACTGGGTGTTGAACAGGGGGTTCAGACTAAGTGTTGGAACCCAGACATTTGGGGACTGGGAGTCGGAAACAAATCAGAACTGGGAGTTGGAACCCAGATATTTAGTCATTGGGAGTTGGAACCAATAAGAACTGGAAGTTGGAACCCAGATATTTAGTCATTGGGAGTTGGAACCAATAAGAACTGGAAGTTGGAACCCAGATATTAAGTAATTGGGAGTTGGAACCAATAAGAACTGGGGGATTTGAACCGACAAATGTTAAGGGGTCTGACAAGGCATTTTAAAGCTTAAGATTACCTGTTCAAAAGTCGAAACAATAATGTTTGAAAAAAAGTATGACAGAAATTTGGTTGTTTCTTTTATAATGAGTGAAAGTTATAATGAAAGAAACACAAATATAACCTTTCTCTGTGTGCGTGTGTGTGCATCATACTTAAAAGGGTTAGGGCTCGGCACTGCAGCAATCGGTTGGTTCATCATTGTCATACAGTAATTCAGTGTGTAATACCCGTCTAAGTCCCCGCGAAGCAGAGGAGCAGACACTGTGTATGCACCGAGCGTGTTAAGCCCACTCAATGTCCTGTAGGACAGGCCAATTTAACACAGGAATAAGCCAATTATCTTTGTGGAGTAGACACATTTACAATAGGATTTCCCCCAATTCTTTCCGGACTCCCCATGTCAGGGGTGGGGCTTACAGACCTGGGTCGCCTCCTACAGCATGGACCCACAACGCCTGTCTGACATCCACACACGCACTCCAGAAGCTTCCATCGCGCACCTAGGTGAGGCCACAACTGCGGGGAGGGTCCTCAATTCTCCGTTCACAACGACGTCTCCTGCAGAGCGGACCGCTGTATATATTCATTAGAAAATCCCCCTTAATCCAAGCAGCCGGCGAGAGGCGGCTCGTGTGAATCTTTAAAGGCAGGAGGAAGCTTGGCGCCCTGCGCGCCTGCCACACTCCAGCCCCACACCCTCAGAGGCTCCAGCCACAGAACAGACCTCCTCCCTGGGCTTGGCACAGTGGGCCACCAGGGTCCTCCTACACAGTGTTCAGGAGAACGCAGAACCGCCACAGATGCCCCCGTGTACAATCAGACCGTGACAAGCTCCACTAGCAGTCTCCATCCCTGAGGAGAACAGGGCTCCTCCACAGCCATTTGTCTAAATGGGGACACGGGGGAACAGCTCCTCATTTACAAGCCTGACGGAGAGGCGAGTTGCAGGGTGTTTTACCGCGTGTCTTTAACTGTTACCTCTTTATGTGGGGACCTCAGGGAGGACCTCGGTCTGTCTGGTTGTTGCACATCCATGAAGCAGAAAGGTCAGAGGCTGCTGCTGTTGATCACTTCCCTTGAGGGACACTTGAGAGGCTAAATGGGGAGGAGCTAATTCAATTTTGTGACTGGGCATCAAGAGGGAGTGAGTTTGGGTATCCCTGGCAACATGGCAGTCAGAAACCCCATTTGCCATATAACAATCAGTGTAAAAAATACCACCATTAAATAGTCTCTCTCTGAGTTGACTCCAAGGATCTTTCCAAGACTTCAACAATTGCTATTCCAGCAGAGAATCCCAGCAAGTCTAGCCATCTAATTTGTTGCCCTGAACTGAAGGCTAATGAATTGGTAGATGTCTGTAGCAGCAATCTCCTCCCCTGACCTTACCTTCCCTACAAGCCACAAGGGCGGTAGACTGTATGTATTCAATACTCATTACCTGGGTATCTGGAAAGAGATGGAAGCAATTGATCACCCCCCCGTTAAGAATGCCACAGCTCAGCTACACATCCTTAACATCCATTTTACTGAATAAGCCTTGGGGTGCAGTGGGTCATATACATGGAGTGGCCTGAGGAGAAGCTGCATTGTTTAAAAGAGTCCTCTCCATTGTCTACTAGGGCTACCACGAGCAGCACAGCTCTCAAAGGGACAAAAACCTGGTAAATTAGCTGGACAGCAAAACACTTTAGCTACACTTGAGATAAGGTTCATAATGTTGTTACGTAACAGACACGCTCCGGAAATAAAACCCTGGGAGATTTTCCGACTTGGCTGGGCCTGCAAAACATCACCTCTCTCAAACCCCTGCTCTTTTTGCCACACTCTCATCCTCTCGTTAAAGACCTTGGCCCTTCTATCTCACTCTTGGTGTCCTTCCATCTCTGTCCTTTCATCCATTCACTGCCTGTTGTAATAAACAGTAATGTCCGATAATGGGAGGTGGTGAGTCCTCCCTGTCACAACAGAAGCACTTTTCTTTCAGGCTGCCCTCTCCTAGCGGCTTTATAGCTAACATAAGTCACTGAGTCAACGTGTCCTGTCTATCCACACAGCTGCCCTTCAGCTCGGTTCTTTCCACCTTTCTACCTCTATTTCTCTACCTCTATTTCTACCGCTCTCTCTCTACACTCTCTTGTGTTTCACTCAGGGTAAATACACACGCTTTTTGGTACAAAACAATTACAAGCTTAATGCTGACACAGATTATTGTGCACTGCTTTACACAAATTAGCGGACAGCATTTGTCCGATGGCCAATCTCCCTTGACGGATTTTCACAAAACCTTTCATGGCCAGCGCAGTGTAAGCACAGGGAAAACTGCGCACACAACCAAACACTGAAACACACACAAATCCACACATGCATAGTAATTGATTATCATTATCATCGGCTTTAACTATATAAAATTGGAATTCCATTCTAAAACCGCCTACTGTAGCTCTGTTCAATCTAAAGAACACTGACGCACCAGTAAAATGAATGAAGGGGACGAGCCACTGAAGAGATAATGGAGCACAAAAACACACACAAAGATATAGTAATGATATCATATGTAAACTACAGTTACACACAAGTGAACAATCGTGGGTCTAAAAATGTATGTGTGTATAACGTTTATGTTTGATGTAAATATACAAGGGACTTGCAGACGGGTATGCCGGCTACATTATTATATGTATGCAGGGATGGTTTTACAAAATCAAATACAAGCGCAGTGAGCTACAAATATAAAGCCCACTTGAACAAACTACGTTACATACAATAGTAAAACACATTCACATTCAAGCATGGACAATTTATAAAAGGCTAATATTGGAGGGTAATCATACATTTCAAAAAATGTTTGTTACAGAACGGAGAAAAAACATTGAGGCACGCACGCAGACCACTGCTGACAGACCACTCGCTACTACCTGTCTGTGAACAGGCTAGCTACATGTTGTCATTAAGCGCTTTATCCCACAATAATCCTAACCATACAAGATTGAATGAGACGGTTGTTATAAATCGATGTTTTGCCAGAAATTATACAATAAACCAATCTTGTCAAGCGTTAGTGAGCTGATCACCTTCGCTAGGGACGCGCTTATGCTCATAGACATTGCTCATGCGTCAGGTAAAATATTGGCTTTGCTCACTCTCCGGTGTTACTGTCATAAGCTTGGTCCGCCGCTACACCGCGAATATTTTAACAGTGGCAGACAGAAGTGCAATACACCATTTGACATGACTGGGCTCAACGGTCCATCTTCCAAGTGACCTCAGAGGTGTACCCTTTTTCACTTCACGGAGTTGTTTTTAGGTGAAGGTAAAAAAACAAACATTGATGCAATCTTCTCAAGTCTGAATTCTGCCTACACTGGTAGCCTAGCTCATGTCCAAATTACATGTCTAGGTTTGTGAAGTCTGTTCAAGATACGTTGTAGACATTGCTAATGTTGCGTTACATCGCATATACAGTACATTCTAAACTATGTGCTACACTTTTTGAGATTTCAACATAAAATGTAATAAAACCTGCCGTTATCTGCCCAGCAATTACGCACGAACAAGGGTCACGGTAATACAACGATGCGACTAATCTTAAATAGCCTACACGTATTTCAAGCAAATCGATACATTATTATTAGATGCGTTGTGTTTGCATTTCGTCAATAATCTATAACATAACGCATTCTGACTGACAAATAAAAAAAGCCTTTTGATAGGGTATACTGAAAGCATAAAACAATCGATTTCCTATTTATTAGATGCTGATACATCCCGCGTAAAACATTCCCCCGCTTCAATGCAGGCCATGTCTGGTACTCTTGGTGATTTGAGAGATAAATTTACCTTCAGAGGTCGATCTATGAAGGATCGTGTGAAGTTTCTTGCCTCTCGTTGTATCAGCCTGTCTCTCGTGACAAGAACCGAGTCAAATATGAACTGGGAAAACGCGTCTCTCTATCTCTCTCTCGCGCCAATGGCAACACGACTGCCTTTAAATCTTCCACGTAGGAGGGTATGAACACCCGCTCTCACATTCTCTGTCCGTCTCGTAACAATACTTTTTTTAGTCCCTCTCACTAAGATGACATGTCATGGCAACGTGTATTATTGCTGAAAATGAGCTTCCAATGGGGCAAAGAATCATTTAAAAATCGCGCTATGGCATAACGTTTAGAACTGAAGGAAATTAGCTGTAGAGCTGCACATTCTCCCCTGTAGTCAATTACACAATTAGTAGAATTCCATGAAATTAGTTATGCAATTGCCAATTTACACTCCATGTCAAAAAGTGTAATATTGCAGTATACGTCTACACTGTTAAGTGCAGTGTCACACCGAAAGGAGTGATAAAAGAGATACCACCGAAAACATAACTAAATGCTGTTTTGTGATACTTTTTAAACGCGTCAAAAAACATTGGAAAAATCTTTTGATGTTTAGATTTTAAATTACAGTACAATTTACCCAATATTTAATTTTGGTAATCGTTGTTAAATTATGTCTGCCATTAGTTATGCTTAATTTGACTAGAAATTTGTGACGTGGTGAATTGGCTTTGCCGAGAGAGCTGCGCGGTTTAACCAACGCTGCTACAGTACATGTGTACTACAATTCCAAACCACCCCGCCCCCTCTGGAGATGAAGGTGGACCTTAAAAGGGAATGACTTCAAATATCTAGGATTTGTCCATGTTCGTACATTGATGGAAGTAATTGTTGGACTCTATGCAACTCTCATTCAGGGAGAGTAGGAATAAGCTTACGCGAATGCAGTAAGTGGGTTAAATTGCACTACCTTTTGTGATATCTCCAAAGACACCTCGTTGGCTAATGCAGTATGCCCAGGAGCAGTCTCTGAGGGAGATGTTAGAAAAAGTCAACTTTAAAACCTGGAACTGGCATTTATCACAAATCGCTGTGACAGAACATTTGTTAAACGGCCCTTATACAATGCTCGCGAAACTTCAGATTGCAACGCAAGGGTCGCCCGGAGTGATTCGTTTGTTGGCATGTTTGCGGGCGTGCGGGTGGCGTGATGGCATCATAGACTACACATAATCACGTGATTGGTCAGTCATGAGCAATTGGCGAGTGTGATTAGTATAAAGTCCGGTAAGCGAAACTTTTTGTTGTCTCCCACGCCTTGTACGCATCGCTCATCGAAGCACTTGCTAGGCCCGCTTCACCATACGGTTATACATTTGGTGTTCAGTTTTGTGTAGTTTTAAAAGAATGGTGACAGATTTGATTTTTATGAGTGACTAAACACCTGATAATGGTAACCTATATATATGACTGATTGTGACAACAAAAAATACGTTGTTGCTTGCATTAGTAATATCAATTCATTACAGTTTTAGAAAAAAACGTTAATTCTAATAGCTTAATAGATGGCTACTACATTAGGTAGATAGGTCCATGACAGAATCAATGCATGTAATAATTACACATAATAATAATTATTAATAATAATATTAGTATCACTATTATTATAATACAAATAATCATTTATTAACCACTGTATATTTTTTCTATCTCATTTTCAGCTCCGTTTTATCTAGAAGTCTACTAGTTAAAGAAAAGAAGGTAATATGCAGTGGGTTTTTTCCATACAAGTAAAATAGCCATTTTAAAGTGGTTGTCTTCAAGCTGACATTAAACAGCTTTATTATTGCACACAATTCAAACCAATAACCTTTAAGCTACAAGCCCAATTCTGTAATAATTTCTTTGCCATACGCTTTTTCTTTTGACAAACATCATCATACAATAACTCCTACCTTGGCACTTAACAGTATGAGGGCTCTCAAGAATGGTTTTCAGCTTGCTCTCAAGTGCAATGTCTGTACAAAACACTGTTTGTCTGTGCATGCTCAGTTACGTTTATGCAAGCGACACAAGGTCTCTGCATGCTGTTCATGTTCTCTGCTCTCTCTGATATGTGGTCTTTCTCTTTTGTCAGGACCTCTACCTCACAAGTCAAGTTCACGGTGCCCATGAGCAAAGTTTGGTGCTCCTGAGTGAGTGCATAAATATCTCAGAGAAATTCAAGACAATTAAAACCCTGAAGAGGATCAAGACCATAGGATAGGATAGATTCTTGGGGAATTTGATAAAAAGTTCAGTGATGTTCATGCACCTTAACTGCACAACACATGTGTCCAGTAATGATGTGAAACACCAAATTACTATGAAAGATGCTTATATTACAGTGATGCACTAAACAGTCCAGAAACAGTGGGGTCATGAAGACCCATTTCTCTTCTCAACACGGATCAACAGGAATGAGCCAAAGCCTTGGGTTTGTTTGTGCGTAAGCTACTCCACTTGGTCAACTTGGTTTTCCACACACGAGCTAAGATTTGATGTGAGTTGTTTTCTTTTCGCCACTCTCTGAAGAAGGCCACTTCTGTGAAGTACCTGGTTATTGTGTCAGCCGTGGAAGAGTGTAACTCCTTTAGAGCTGCCGTAGACCTCCTGGAGGCCTTCTTCCCTAGTGCCCTTCTCACCCGGATATCCCCCGTTTTTGAGGGCGACCTGTTCTAGACAGATTCCCAGTTGTGTCATTATTTCATAATAATGGACTCCCCTGTGCTCCAGGGGATTCCCTTTTTATGCTTTTCAAGAACCTTTGTACAGATTTTCGTTTAATGTTCCTTCTACTTTATGATGTCGTTTTCTTTTTTTTTTTCTTTTTTTTACACATTACTAACTAAGCGTGAGACCTCCCGGAGAGAGGTGAAATTGAACATGGGATCACGTGAAACACCTGGGCACAGATTTTGTAACTTTAAAAAACAATTGGTGGCACTCTGGGGTTAAATTTGGCAGGAGCCATCAGGAGTTAAGCTCCTGCACATATGGTAAAATCAGACATAAAGAGGGCTGAGTCCTTGTACTATCACTGGCCAGAGTGGAACATTTTATACAACACTTCCAAAATCCCAAATTAACCCCTGGTAGCACTATAGCTTATTCAGGTGTCTCATAGCTAAGAGGGTACATTTAGGCAGTACATTTGCCAGTACTGGCTGTTTTGTTTCCTCAGGCATGGCAGACATCCTAAGCTTTCCACCTACCCTTAGAACACTTATAGCCAAGACTGGCTCCTTTCTGTAAAGAGAGCTAGTTTGCTTAACTGTATCTGTTTCAAAGCAGCAATTTCTTCACTAAAATTCTGTTGTTAGAATAAGCAGATGACAGCTTCCTCTGTCTGTACCATGTAATTTACTGAGATACTCTGGATGTTCCGTATTGTTTGGAACTAAAGCATGTGACCCTTAACTTGACTTGGAGTTTCTGTGGTTGCCCCATCCACTCAGTGCCCCATCCACTCAGTGTCACTGTTCTTTCTAGACAGCACTAATTACATTACCTCTTCAAGGTGACAGCACTGAGAGTAGTTAAGTTTCCATGCAGCCTTTTTTATCAGCAGCCTTACTCAAAATTAAATTGCAGAAAGTATGTAAATGTGATATTTGCCAATGCTAAGTAATCACCTCTGGAGCCACTGCTTCCTGTACTCACTAGATCACCCCTGGAGCCACTGCTTCCTATACTCACTAGATAACCCATGGAGCCACTGCTTCCTGTACTCACTGGATCACCCCTGGAGCCACTGCTTCCTATACTCACTAGATCACCCCTGGAGCCACTGCTTCCTATACTCACTGGATCACCCTTGGAGCCACTGCTTCCTATACTCACTTGATCACCCCTGGAGCCACTGCTTCCTATACTCACTTGATCACCCCTGGAGCCACTGCTTCCTATACTCACTCGATCACCCCTGGAACCACTGCTTCCTTTACTCACTAGAATTCACAGAATACTGGCAAATCTGCATGGCAATAAGTATAACTGGCGACAGGAAACTTAGATCATACAGGGACTAGGGACAAACAATAACCAACGCCTACTAGGGAAAAATACAGCACTTGAATAGGATCCCCAATTAGAGGCAACACTGCCTCTAATTGTGGAAAACAAAAAGCGCAGAGATGGCTAGAGACATCCACTCCCTGGTCCAGACTATTGCCCAAGACCAGCACAGAGATGGCTAGGGGAATTCATATAGCCAGGAACTGACAGATGGAATGCCACATCTTGTAGGTCAATTATTAACAACCACACCGAAGCTGATGTGTCAAGTTCAAAGTTCTATTGAGCTCCAAGCATTTTATTAGGAAGATGTTCTCGGGATAGTGTCTTGACTTTACTGGCCTTGACCTGTTCATGGATCAGAGCACAGACAAACTGAAAATAGCTTATCCCTTCGGACAGATGAAATCTTGCCTTGGAGCACTCTTCTTTGAGATCATTGTACAAGGCTATGTCTTAACACTCAATGTTGAAGAATCAGATGCCTTCCTCCGCACAAATTACTTTGGACCAACAGAATGAATCAAGTCAAGATCCTTCTCTGCCACTTTCCCCTATGGTAACCTAGCAGAAACGTAGTACAACAGTCAGTCTTTATCAAGTTGTGTCATTGGAGAAGCTTTTGGTTCAAAGAAACACCACAAATAACTAAGCACAACCAAACACAATACATATGGTTTCATTTGTGCTAAAACCTGTGATGTGGTATGTTCCACACTTTGCTATAATCCTCTTTCAATTGCTGTTTAGGAACTTCAGCATATCCTTTGTCAATTACATCCTGGAGAAAGCCTTTGTAGTCAATATAGAATTGTAGGTTCCTTGTGGACTTATTTAAGGAATATGTTCACACCAATCTTGTAAATACTCAACTTTGAGCAATTTTGCTGCCTATCATCAATTTTATGCAGAGCTGTGCACAATTTCCATGAATTGTTAATACTCCAGTAACCTAATCTTACTTGTCATTGCAATGCTGCTTTACGAGTCATGATTATACTGGTTGACAAGCAATTCCTCCAAACTTTCAATAGGAATTTTGTAAGGACTTGGACAGGATTCGTCCTTGAATGTTGGTGTTGTTTCTGAGACCAACCTGAAGACTTGAAGATCGGGTATCTCATTGTTGTGATAATGGTGACTTTTTAGAGGATCTTATAGAAACATCTGCCTTGGTCTGTTTGTGTTTTTTATTTTCCCATCGAATTGCAACATACTGTGGTGCTTATGCCCAGATTGTTGACAGTTTTTCTGACAGGTCATCTCCCCTTGTGAAATCACAGGCTTTTAATTTTGAGCAATTCCTCTTTCTCCTTGTTTCACCTGTTTCAACTTTTGACATAAATAAATACAGTGTTTCATAAAGACATCTCCTGTGTTGTTGTCTTGCTTCCTGTCTGTGCCACAGACTGATTTCACAGCTTTGACATTTATAGTGGCAACTGGAATGGTAAAACTGCTGTTAAGAACATTTTTGGTTAATGCTTTAATGTCTTTAATCTGTCAAACATGTACAGAGTTCTTGAGCTATTCAGTTCATAACGTCTTGTCTATCACCAACTTTTCCGGGTTGTGAACTCTCATGTTTATTTTGGCCGTGAGTGCTTGGATTAAATTCACTTGCAGATCACACAGAACTTCTTTCATTTTATCAAGGGGACAGACAGTATTTGGGGCTGTTCACGGCAATATCTTAGTCAGTTGAAAGATGAGTCAAGACAAATGGAATGCCTTTACAGTCAACTCAAGAAGTGAACACAAACAATCAAGTTATATTTTGGGCTCAAAGATGAAGGAGCCGTATACTTTTATTTCAACATAACGATTTCTCAAACAGTAAACATTTCAATGAGAAGTATGACATTTTTATGTCATCAATCTCGACAAGAGCCCCTGGACCAATAGTAGCAAAGCATCAATAATCCTACATTTTTGGGTTGGGCTGAGTAAAGGCTTATTTCATGCAACCCTTCCAAAGAGCTTGTTAATATGGAGGTGTCATCTAACAGTTGATTTGATTCTTGATAATTCCACGATTCCATTAGAATGTGCAGTTCTGAAACTGTGATTGATTCTTTTTTTCCCTTCCTCACCATGCATAAGGCAATACACACATGCATCCTCTTCCTGGCAAATTTGCCTAGATTGTGCAATTTGGTATTTTCAACCAATTGTGTATTTTTCATATCCTTTACCTGATCTGTGTAGGTCAACGACAATGTATCCCCTTATCACTGCAAGCCCATTGGTTTTATCCATGGTGATGAATGAAAAATATTACATCTGTGCAACCTCATATTTGTAACCCTGGAAAACAGGAACAGGTGAAAGGCTGAGAGCCACTAAAAAGCATATAAATTCACAACAGATGCCACAGTTTATTATAATTAAAAATATTCTTTAGGAGTACCAATACTTTGAAAACCATAAAAAACCATGCTACTTAATAAAATTAATAATAATAATAAGAGTAATTATTATACTGAAATAAACATGTACAGCTTCCCCTTTGGTCTGTGCCCAAAAATATTTACTGAAATAAACATATATAGCTTCCCCTTTTCTTTGAGCCCAAAAATATATACTGGAATAAACGTCACAGCTTCCCCTTTTGTCTGAGCCCAAAATATGTCCACTTGTTTGTGATGTTTATTTTTTGCATTCTCTTTAGCTCAGTTTCATGAAAGATGCAAATACTAACTGTTAATACTCAGGAAAACAGGTTCATTAACTAGGCATCTTGACAGCATCCATTCTGTTAGATTTAAAATGTAATTTGTAAAAACTTTGTAAAGCAATAAAGTAAGTCAGACAAGATAGGAATTGCAACTGTAGTTACTGTGTCATCTTTAAGTAACCCCATCTTAGGATCTGTGCAGACGACGTGTTATCTGACACAAGAAAATGAAAAGGGACACAACACTGGTATTTTTATATTGTTCTAATGGTAGACTTTTTTGCGAAGAAGAGGTTTAATACTTTTTGTATTAAAAGATCTGTAGGGAAATCATATATTTTATACTTGCATTTATTCTTGTCCAGTTATAGGTTGTACATATTAGGATAAGGGGAATGGCATATATAATTTCAATATTGTATTAATACTGTGTGTAAAATCAGATAATTAAGCACTAAAATAATCTAAGGATTACACAATGTGTAGTGGAGTATTCTATTGTTTACTGTAAACTATGGTTTACTGGAGAATACTTTGTACTCTGGAATTCTATAATAAACTCTGGTGTTTCTGTGTGAACAGTCAGAACAGGGCCATCCAGACAATAGAGCAAAGGACTGATTTATTCACTGGAAACTGTGTGTGTGCACATCTGTGTGTTTATGTGTATGTGTGTGTGTGTGCACTCCCCTCTGCTCTCTTTATAGACAGGGGTGCAATTGCTGTGCATGTTAGTCCCCAGGCCTTGACTGGGAATGGGTGGATTTGAACGCCCCCCCCCCCCC
>JACXGK010002202.1:0-27404 GCA_016801125.1 Novumbra hubbsi | reverse complement strand
TTGAACCAAAAACAATGGCATGATATCATTTATTTAACAATAGATTTACAAAGATGCCATTTCCTACTGAGTAAAAAGTTAGGACACCCAATGCCCTAATAACTGGTATTGCCCTCTTTGGCATAAATAACCTTAATAAGAGGTTTGCTATAACTGTTTACCATTCTCTGACATCAACTGGGAGAACATTCCTCCATGCCACATTTTCAGCTGTGTGATGTTTTAGTTTTTTTTTGCATGCACAGCCCGTTTCAAATCACCCCAAAGCATCTCAATAGGATTAAGATCCAGGCTTTGATTTGGCCACTCCAGAACTCTCAATTTCTTTCTTTTGAGCCATTCCTTGGTGGATTTATTGGAATGTTTTGCCTCATTGTCATACTGCATTGTCCACATCCACTTCAGCTTCTATTTTTGGAAGGATGGTCTTACATTGTCCTCAAGCACCCTCTGATACAATGAATAATTCAGAGTGAATTCTATGATAGTGAGCTGGCCCGGCCCTGCTGCAGCAAAGCAGCCCCAAACCATGACATTTCCTCCCCCATGCTTCACAGTTGGTATGATGTTCTTGTGCTCAAATGCCGTCTTTGGTTTGCGCCACACATGTCTTCTGTTACTGTGCCCACATAAATACCTATAGATATTGTTTGAAAGGAGATCAAATATTGATATGTCCTTATTTCTTTCAAAAATAACTAAACATTTCATGGGGTGTTCTAAGTCTTTCACATGACTGTATATATAGACACACATATCTTTATAAGATGAACGCCTTCAAACGATGTGTCCGTTGGCCAATCTCAATCCTTTCTTGTGTGCACGTTTGTGTTTGATGGACCGTGTCAGTGGGTGAGATGGATGTGGGGGGAATCTTGCCAATAGTGGGGGTGTGGCTCTCAAGTCTCTCCTGTTTGCCCAGACATGAAGGCACGGGAGGCAGAGGAATATACAGCAAGACACAGACGGACAAGATGATGCATAATACACAGAGACAGGCGGACATACGTTACAGACACAGAGACAGGCTGTCAGAAATACAGGAAAGCAGACCTCTCCTTCACCTGCAGTATGCACCGGCCGCCTCTTAGCTGTCGGAGTGGAAGGCGGGATGTTTGCTCCCACCAGCTTCTCAGCCTTCATCTCCTCATGACATTTATCATCTGCCGTCCTGTTCTGACGTTCCTTTCACAACATGGCAGACGGCAGCACAAATATTGCAATGTGTGCAGGAGTGTAGGAGTGTGTTGCGTGCAGACGTGTAGGTGTGTATTGCATGTTGACGTGTAGGTGTGTGTTGTGTGTAGATGTGTGTTGTGTGCAGAGGTGTAGGTGTGTGTTGCATGCAGACGTGTAGGTTTCTGTTGTGTGCAGATGTGTAGGTGTGTGTTGTGTGCAGACGTGTAGGTGTGTGTTGTGTGCAGACGTGTAGGTGTGTGTTGTGTGCAGATGTGTAGGTGTGTGTTGTGTGTAGATGTGTGTTGTGTGCAGGCTGCTCGGGGAGAAGAGAGAGCAAAGGAGGGGGATTCTATGTGCCGGTATTTGTGAGATCAGGGTATAAGATTGACATTGCGTGAGCAGTGACAACGAGTGACTGATGGGCGTAGGTGCCATGCTATAGCCTGGACATGCGTGTATTAATACACAGGTTTTGTTGTTCCTTTCAGGCATTTTAGTCATCCCTTCTTAATGGCTTCTTCTTCTCATGTCTCAGTCGTCTGTTTCTGCATGGTCAGGGAACGCAGGCAGGAGGATGGGGGAGGCAGGAGGATGGGGGAGCTGCTCGCCTCCTGCGCAGCTCAGCTAAGCTACACTGAGCACCCACCTGCCTCTTGTCTCCTCAGAACCAAGCTACTGCCCGGACCACTCAACACCCCCGACGGTACCGAGTCACTCAGAGAGCGCAGACCCGCATGGTGCCTCACTTGAGACAAGGACTTACATGACTTGAAAGAGTCAGGGTTCTGGCACCCTCCCACAGCTCCTCCGGAGCAGTGGAACGGCTCAGACAACAAAAAGGATAAATATATACACGGGCAGATGATCCTTTACACAAATAGATAGTACAAGAAAACTCACCCAATGTAGGTCACTTGGGATGCACATGTTTGCTGGGCGAATAACGAAGTGCTAACGACAAAAACAACAGCCAGCGTAATGATTATGACTAGAACAGTAATGACGATAATCACCATTATCATCCGAGCAGAGAAAATAACAAAGTTTCAACAAACGCTGGTGGCTCTGTTTGCCAATATGTTGTGTCCACCAGGACCCACATCCAGAGAGCACTGGCTTGGCGGCAACGCATTTACATTCACACAGATATTGATTTGTACCTGAAACTGAATTACAACTAATTCTATCGCCACGTGTGTAGTGAATGTGAATTTTATGATCTGCCGTGGCTGTCCATATGTTATCGTCAGGCTGTTGTAACTATATTAGAGATCATTCAGAAAGTTAACAACATTGGTTGAGGGTCAATGCGTATCTATGGTGGACTGATGTGAAACTAGATTTGGTGGACTGATGTGAAACTAGATTTACAACACTCCTTTCCCTTGTGAGTCCCATTATCAATTTGTAATTGTCTCCCAGCTCTGCATCTTCCTGTGAGCTGCGTCAGTTCACTAATGCTGTCCTCACAACCGCAATTTAAGAGGTATTCAAGGCTCCTGTCACGGTGAATAAATTGGTATCTATTTTCCTGACGTCTTTAAAAGATCATTTCTTTGAAATTTTAGGTTTCCCACTGCTTTGTTCTGTTTCTTTTCTGCGTATCCATCCTCGACTTGGTTCCCCTCCCTCCGCTCTCCCCCGTTTTCCAGATCCATTCCCTGTCTGTCCCCCTCTCTTACTCTTTCATCATCAACTCTCTTTCTTTGCCTGTCGCCTGTATTTTCCATTTTACTTGCCGGTCTCTTCTGATTCCCTCTTCCTCATTTCCCTTGTGTCTCAGTGAGTTAGCTAGGCTTGTCAGTAACATAGCTTGTCTAAGCCCTGGGCTACGTCTCTGTTCGATAAAGACAGTATAAAACACACGACTAACATGAATGTCCTTGTTGCCGTGCATGGAGTTTTTTTGGAAGATGTCCATGTGTTTTTTAGTGGACACTTACTTTGGTGTTTAAATTATTGGTACCCTCGATAACGAGGGTAAGATAAGTTCAACATAAATAATACAGAGGTAAATAATAAAAAAAACGATCAATAACAAGAGTGTTTTCTGGCTATGACCGCCTGCAACTTTCGCTCTCATCATTAATATTGACAATTCATTCTGAATGTTCTGCAGGGAAGCATACAAATGAATCTAGAGTCCAGAAAACATGATATACTGATAAAAATAACAGTGATGCAAATTAAACAAGATTTTCCATTAATTTCTAGTCAGCATAAATTATCTGTAGTGCAAACAAAACAACCTGCAAAAGCATAACTAGTTCTTAGTCAAAAGCCTGATCCATATCTAGCTAAGAAAATGTGACCAAATATTTAAAGGGGCAAGACAGTAAGATACTGTATCAGCGTGACTGATATACTCCCCATTTAAACGTTTTTCCCGAGTATGCAGTGACTTGTAATCTCATTATACTTGCTTTAGGCACTCGTAGTATCATCATTCTAACCCTAAGCCACCCTGGACTAAGAGAGTACTATACTGGTCTTGTTCGGTAAGGGAAGACGAGGAGGAGACATGTTTAGAGACAGTATTCCACACAGTGCCCCTTTAATTTGCTTTGATTAGTTAAGGTGCCAAATCATCTGGCCAATCGTAATGACACCAATAATTTTGAGATGTCGCTTTCCCTAAACAGCACAATTACTTTGAACTAATCTAATTTGAATCATTTTGCAGATGACTGTGTGTGTGTGTGTGTTTGTGTGGAGAGGTGTGGCGAGGTGTGTGGCTTGGGTCCTCCAGCATCTTTTAGGTAACATGTTGTTTGTTTCCGTCAACAGGGTGCGGTATGAACTCGACTGCATGCTCACGCATGACTCCTCGGACTAGGCACACATAGCCTCACGCTCGCTCGCTCACACACACACTCATGCTCGCTCACACACTCACGCTCGCACCGACACACTAACACTTGTACGCATGGATATTTCCCAGGCCTCCCTTCCTTATCTCCCTCTCTCCTGCGCTCCCTCCCTCCCTCTTTTCATCTCCCTAGCTTTTTCTCCCTCCACCAGATGGCCGACCCATCTGCTCCCTCCCGCTCCACCTCCATCTCTTTTTCCCACAACCCCACGTTTCATATGGTAGAGGAATCCAACAGCTCCATCTCGGTACGGGGAAGAGTCATTGACTCTGGCCGCACCATCACTCCCAGCTCCCAGGACCGTTGAGGTGGGCATGCCTCAGATGAAGGCTGGCGTGTGGGTACGGCGTGTGTACAACTAGCTATCCCATGGTTCATTCCAACTTCTCATCCTCAGCCATGATGCTCAGATGACTCCCCAGGCGAGGGCAGGGGTGTGGTGCTGTAATCATAAGGCAGAGTCCCCGCTCATCTCTGCCTTTGAGACTCTGTGACCTTCCTTTTATAGATAGCTGAAGCCCTGCTGAGAGGCTTCTGACTGACAGGTGAGCAGGGGGCACGAGTGATGAAGTAGTGCACACACAGACACACACGCAAACACACACGTCACGCACACACGATGCATACAATCAGATACAGAATTAGCCCGAGGTGGAGGGAGATACAGGATACTGATCATTCCCGACATATGCAGTGAGAGTCCACAAAGACAGACACAGTCAGACAGACAAACAGGCATACAAGCAGGTAGGCAGACAGGATGGTAGACAGACATAAACAAAGATAGGCTGTCACGCTGAGCAAATACTAATACTCCTAGACATCAATATAAAAGCCAAGCACCCAAACACAGACATAGAAAACACAACAGTCAGACACAGGACCATGGAACCAGTCAGACCACAACTACACACTCACACAACAGTAAACAGTGCAGTTTCATCAGGGAAAAAGATTTAAAGAGATTGACAGGGTTTTGGTAACACTGCAGCCTACTTTTAAGAAGAGAATTAAAATGAGGGATAAAGCAATTGGAAATCTCTCATAGGATGCAACAGTGCAGATGTTGTTGAATTATTGAGCAAAAACCCTAGGACTATAAGGACTATATGAGTAAAAAAAGAAAATACTTGGTGTGTGTGTTTGTGTCAGTCGGTGTTGGTCCATGTGTTGTTGTGTGAATGTGTGTTATTTGGTGTACAATAAATTTTTTGCCGAAAATAAAGGATTATTTTCTCTGGTCCCCGCAAGTACAGAAAGGATTTGCATGTCACAGCTGCTAAAAGGGCCACACCTGGAAAGAGTAGCGACCTGAGACCTCCTGTGTGACTACAGCAGAATAATGCTAAAGGACAAAGGGCAGGATAAAGAGATACATGGTTAGAGAGATGTAGAGAGTTAGAGGGATGAGGGTGATAGATTTATGTAGAGAGTTATAGGGGTGGGGGTGATAGAGGTATGTAGAGAGTTAGAGGGGTGGGGGTGATAGAGGTATGTAGAGAGTTAGAGGGGTGGGGGTGATAGAGGTATGTAGAGAGTTAGAGGGGTGGGGGTGATAGAGGTATGTAGAGAGTTAGAAGGGTGGTGGGTTATAGAGGTTTGTTTGTAGAGAATCAGAGGGTCAAAAAACCTTGATGACCGATTACTAGGTTATTTGTGGGAACTTGGGGTCAGAACGTGTACACAGAGCTGAGGACCTCCTGTCCAGTCAACTCATCTGTGGCTTTAACCCTTCATTAAACTCACTCAGCGCTTAACTTGGCTGAGTCCAACCTTTCTCTCAGCGTCACACGGCCCTCTGGTGGGATTCCAGCTGAACCCGATCTGCCAATTAGTGAGATGAAAGCCAAGGCTTCATCAGCCGGATCAGAGCCAGGCACTACAAGACTCAGGTGAAACAAACAAACTAATGAATTAATTAATCTCACCAATCAACTAGACTAGTGTGTGTGTGTGTATTTGAAAAGGGAGAGATCAAGGACAGATGAAGAGAGAGACAGACAGATCCAGAACAGATGCCTTGCCGTCCATGTGCATAGTGTCTGTGTCTAAGGGTCATTGTGGGAGTAGTATGAGAGTCCAGGTACTGATTGTAGGAAACACATAAACAGATGAAAGTAGCAAGCGAGACAAAAATAACAGGAGCCCATTGTGCTCTGAGGTGAGAAAAAGCCTTTCATGTTTCATTTTAGGGGACAACGCTTGTGAAGGACTAACCATGTGGAGCCACGGAATAAAATACCCAAACAGAGCAGCTTTATAGGGCAGGTTAATAACCAAGAGAGGGACAGCAGCCACACAGTCAGACAGCCACACAGTCAGACAGCCACACAGTCAGACAGCCACACAGTCAGACAGCCAGACCGTCAGACAGCCACACAGTCAGACAGCCACACAGTCAGCCAGCCACACAGTCAGACAGCCACACAGTCAGACAGCCACACAGTCAGACAGCCAGACCGTCAGACAGCCAGACCGTCAAACAGCCACACAGTCAGACAGCCACACAGTCAGCCAGCCACACAGTCAGACAGCCAGACCGTCAGACAGCCACACAGTCAGACAGCCACACAGTCAGACAGCCAGACCGTCAGACAGCCAGACCGTCAAACAGCCACACAGTCAGAAAACAGTCAGGGAAGATCAGAACCGAGGGATCATAATAAGGGTCACATAAGGATCAGAAGCACACAGCCGTTATATTAGGGGAACATGGGTAATGAGGATCTCATGAGAAACAAAGCAGAGATGGACTCCATCATCGCTCACACAGAAAAACGCTCGGCCCCGCAATATGATGGAAGCACAGAGACTAAACAGACGCGCTACCAAGTGTATTATGCTTGACGGAGATTAGATGTGTCGTATGCGTTGGTAGTGCCAGGGTCAAGGGGTGCAGTCAGGTGGTGTGTGGTGCCAACGCTGGATCCACAGGGCAGAGGAGTGCCACGATGCCACAGTGCCCTTAAAGAGAACAGGGCAGCACGAACAGACTGTTGAGAAAGGCCTCCGAGAGGCTGAGGGTGAGAGAGAGTGTAGCACCAGTGAACTGAATCATCACCACTATCAACGTAATGAGAAGAGATCTGTCCTGAGCCGGGGGGGGGTGTTAGGGAATGAGGAGGGAGGAGAGGAAGAGAGCTAGAGGGAGGGGGGAGGGAGGGAGAACAAAGAGCTGGAGAGGAGAGAGAATAAGAGGGATGTGGGGACTGTGACAGGATGAGAAGTGTGAGGGGGGAGACACAGCGGGTAAATATTTGTTTGGCTTTCTGCTGCAGTGCAGACGAGGGAGCTTAACATCACAGGCTGGATACCATTGGAGGGCCAGACTGCTGGGTGTTTGAGGTTGTGGCACTCCGACTGTCACAAGGAAGAGACCAGACAAGGACAGAGAGCAAAGGGGCTGGGAAAGGGCAAGGAGCGAAATATCAACTGACAACGCAGGAGAGGCAGCAAGCCGTGGGAGCCGAGAACGGAGATGAATCAAAGAAGGGTACCTATAGACCACAGACTATGGACCAATTCCCCCATCTGTCATCAACAACACCACTCCATAACACAGTCGGATGTCAGTTATACCATTCAAACCCTGACTTCCATGGCATCCTTATTCGAGTGTGACTGATCGTTTTCATTAGAATCAGGAAATTATAATCACACTAACTACGTAAATGGACATATCCATCATATATTCCATTAAGTACCCACGCGTTCTCATAATTCACATCGCCCTGTTTTCCACTCATTTCTGTATTCGTCTTTGCACTTACAGTCAACATTCCTGTCCAACATTCCATTACTATTAAGTTCCATTACAGCGTCCAGACACAGAATCAATGTAGGACACATAGTGTAATTTCATTTCTCATCTTGCACTGGGCCGGTCCTTCGATACTTATCCACTGGTCCGTCTCAGGGAGCAGTCACCGACTCTCAAACGGCACACTAGTATTTAGTGTATAGTGCACTTCTTTCGACCAGAAGGGTGGGAATAGGGTGCCTTCACGTGATTATACTGTGCGAGTGGGTACTTACACAGCATAACACAGAGCCCACTAGAACGCCTGTCAATCAGAGCCACTAGAGCCTGTCTGTCAGCATCACCACCTTAACATTCATCTTCATCCCTCTGGATGTTCTTTCAATGGCGTTCCCCTCGTTCCTCTCCACATCCCCTCTCATTGCCTCACCTCCACTTCCAGTCTGAATTACAATTGCAGAGTCAGTAAAGAGGCAGGAAGCTGAAGGGCCGTGAGTAAAGAGCTCTGTGGTGTTTATTTAATGCCTCCCCTTTTCCCGGCAGACCAGGCGGTCGTTCAGGCCCGGGGGAGGTGGCATTGATCGGGCTCAGACCCGGGTGGGCCTTGGGGGGGAAGGTGGGCGAACGGCCGAGGTCACCCCAGGGACAATCGGATGGAAATGTAGAAGAGGGTGGAATTCACGCCTCGCTACAGGGTCCAGCCCTGGCTGAGATGGGCCTACAGAGGCCTGGGGATGAATGTCAAAGACCTGGGCTCCTTCGACAAACCTACGGAAACACTGTACTTCAGCCTTCCCTTCTGTTGGCACAGCCAGGCACGCAAAGAGCTATCCGATTTCCATAAGCAGTATTTATGTATAGATAATGTGATGACTCCCAACTGACCGAACAAAAACCGATTGGTCTGAAGTTGGATACATGAAGGTCACAAGTCTTTTCTCCCTCCCGCAACGACGGCCATAAAGCTCAAACAGAATAATGTACAAGATCATTTGCATTTGGTGCACCCGGACAAGGTCGAGCACCCAACACCTTTAACGACGTGTCACCCTGACTAATATCAGTACACACAAACAATACCGTGCACTAAAACTAGCGTGCCCCTCAGAGTCCCCCTGACACCTACAAAACAACCACGGTCCAGGAGCGGTCCTCTCTCCAGTCCTACAGGGCACGATGGTCACCACATATTAAACGGAGACAGCAATAAACACAAGCGCCCCACACGGGAGAAAGCGGACTGACCATGGCAGAGACCATCGCTCTTGCTGCCATGTCTTTAGCGGCTCCTCGTGACCCTGTGTCTGTTTGCCTGGGAGGCCTGGCCCTGCGCTGCTGACGATAAAGCAAACAGACGTGCCACATTTATACAGTCAGGTGTCATGACAAGTGGTAAACAGCACTGAGCCCAAGGGCTCCACTGGGACACACTGTGCTAATAGTGAAGCTATCATTGTAGCCATCGCCATCATCAAGAACACTGCGCCACGGCACTGACAGCAGCACATTATAAGTGCCTATAAAGCCGCCTCTGAAAAAGGACACGTACTGACTCGCAATGGACCAAACCCGTTAGGCCGCACTTAGAGAGCGGCCGGCGTTTTCTCCCGGCGAAGCTTTAGTCATTCGTGCCGCCGAATGAATTGACGGAAAAGCCGTTGCCAAATAGAATGTTGTGGAGAGGAAGAAACGGCTCGAAGAGACCACGAGGCACAGGACAGGAATGACAAGGGTGTCGTAGCCATCGCCGAGGGATGAGAAACGGCACCTCTCAAACGAGGCAAGGGAGCAGCAGCTTTTTCAGCGCGACCAAGGACAGGGATGCGCGAGGAGCACAAACACAATGATCCCTGACGCCAGCTCCCCTGTTTGTCTGAAACTGGCACGCTTTTATGGACCCAAGCACGCTGATTACACAATTTCCCATGAGCCTTTAGGGTGGACATGAGACAGCGTGCCCAGAGTCATTGCCTCAGCCAAATAGACTTCTCATTTTGTTTTGTCGGAGCGGGTGTACAGCGTCCTAGATGATTGAAATAAATAATACATGGCCGTTTCTCTGGTACACTCCACCATCACCAAAGGCGCACGTGCGTATCTTTCGTTTTTTTTCTCTCTGATCCCTGAAATCACTCCTTCAAATAGGATGACGGGGTTTCAGATATACCTGCGGCTTGAAGTGGATGTGTGTTCATCTAACTGACTTGGCCCTCAGGAGCCTTTCGTCCAAATCAGATCTGGTGGCTGAGACCAAAATCACGTATGACCACCTGACAGATGGCGCAGCGTGGGCACAGAGGTTATTTTCCCACACTGGAAATCATTGCGCTTGGCACCATTAAATGTCGCCAGCTGGTCTTTTTCAGAACGCTCTTATTTAGGTTCAAACACAATGTTCTTTTTCACCATTTGTCAGCCGACGTCATCGTTCTGTAATGGATTGTAAAGCCTTGTGAGAGTGTTAGAAGCCAACGATGATGGAGGTGGTGACACACGTCCACTGCCACATTACAGCTATATGACAAAAGAGACCTCCGGTCCGGGATGGCCAAAGGTTGAACAACAAGTGTTGGTTCCATTGCAGCTGCAAACTGTTACGGTCGTCGCGTTCAATAGAAAATACCAGGATTAAAATACTGCACATATCAAGAATTGTTTGCACCCTCAAATTGGTTCATTGTCGCATTTCCTTGCTGTTACATAAGCAGCCTACTTAATAAGATGTTTAGCTTGATTTCAGCTCGACACACTGGGCCATTGTGACTGAGGGGTTCATCGTGAAGATGTAGTACTCATCTCTTCCTCTCCAGCACTGCTGTGAGTGAATGAAGACTCCTTTGCATTTATTGAAATCCCATTTATATTCCATCTGCTAACTAGCCACCTGTGAAACTAGTTTTTAACCATGGCTGGAAAGTGCCAGGCCTTAGACGTTGACCGGCGCCTTTAGTGTTTATTCCCCACCATAAAACCACTGAAGGGCTCACACCAGCCTGATGCAAATCATTACATTGTAAAGCAGTGACAGAGGAGCATAACATTAGCATTTAGAATCTAAGTATATTGGAGAGAAATAATTAAAAAACAAAAATGCCCCTTTTAATAAAAATACAATAAATAAGAGTTCTAACCAGTGGAGGAGGGGAAGTTACAAGGAAGGCGGAAAATACACGATTTTCCACACAGGAAGCACAATTAGTGATAGATAGGTAATTAGCAACTCCTATGGTTTTAAGGTAAACACTGCTGCAGGGTTAGAGGCATGGCTGTAGGTAGAGAAGCCAAATACATCTCAGACACAGATCACATTATATAAATTCCTTTTAATCTTGCACATTCACTATATAAGGAATGGAAAAGAACGTGAAAAGATTAGATGACAAAGGTGAGAATGTGTTTGAAAAGAGACCCTCTGAGACTTGAGATTAACAAAATACTTAATTAAATCTTACATTTTTGGCAAGAAATCTGTATGGGCGATAATCTGTACGTGCAATATCAGTTGAATTTCCAGTCTTGCTAGTAGTTTTGAAGACATAGTACACCATTTCCAAAGACCCTTTTTAGCTCGACAGCACCACTTAAACAACCAGTAGTGAAAAATCACCACCAGCATCTTTAACACAACAAAAAGGCATAGAGAAAAACATTTTGGAAAATACATCAAGTTTATTGAGAAAATGTGCATTCCCACAAGGTACAAGTTAGAGCTAGCATTGAAAGAGGCACGCTACTCCTACACCGAGTAAAAACTATTTGACTCACTCACAGCCTCTTCACTAGGGATCAGCCCCCACTCCCCCACCAAACACACAGTGTGCATGGGAACCACAGCCCACTTTTGCATACAAAACCTTTACATTTTAAATTAGATAGCATCATATCAAAAACAATCAGATGTGCCTTTGCTTTATCCACACCACACCTCCCCTAATTCTGACAGATCTCACGATCTCCTGAGAGAGGAACTCCGATGCCCTGTCCTCATTCCTCATCCCTTCTTCTGCTCTACATCTTCTCATCCTGGTACTGGTGGTGCAGCTTCAGAACATCATCCTGGGACACCCGGGTCCAGCCCTGGCTGTGGACGTGGTACAGGTTGACCTGTCCCCCGCTGTAGGCGTCCCGGTACGTGGCCTGGTAGATGGCCCGGCGGCCCAGGTCACAGGCCTCCTCCACAGACAGATCCCGCCTCAGCCCGCTGTCCACCACGCCATACGCGTACATGGAGCCCGAGCCCACAGCAAACAGGTCCCCGCACACCCGGTTCCCCTCAGAGTCCACATAGTACAGCCCTGAGGGGGGAGGAGACAGGGGTCAGTCAGCAAGGTGAAGTGCTCTCATTACAAAGGCTTCCCGTGTCCGTAGTCAGGTGTGGAAGTGTTAGAGAAATTGAGAAGCCGTATACACACACTTCGCGCTCTTACACACACGAAAGAGAGAGAGAAAGAGAGAAAGAGCGGTGCCCTCCAGAGAGAATATGAACAGCTGCATCCTCTCAGAGTAAACCAAGCCCAGCAGAACCTGCTGACAAGGCACACACTGCCTGCCTGTCTGTCTGTCTGTCGGTCAGCCTGTCTGTCTGTCCTCCCCATGGCGCTGCACCAGGCCTTATTGATCCCTCCCAAATGAATTATCGACCTGTACCTAGGCCATGCAGGTGACCCGACCTAAGAGCAAAGAAAATCCACACAATAACAACAATAGTTATTATAAAATGTTCGACTCCGGATAACGTCAGCAGATACACCCGCTGGTATATGTGCGTGGATGACAGTTTGTTCCCCAATGCGACACACAAAGAGGGCTTGATGACTGAGTGAGGCAGCAGTGACTACTACCAGCTGCCTGAACCATGTTCTCCAACAGAGCCAACCCACAGATGGAGGATCGGGGAGGGAAAGAGCATGTCACAACACCATCACAACTTACACTACACCAAGCAGACAAGGGGGAAACAATATGTTGCCTACTAAACCGCCAGCATTAACTCATGTCAAAAAGGACTTTTAGGAGTTACTAGATGTCAGCCCTGTGTCGCCCCATTAACCATCTGCACGCATATTCTGTTTTGGTGTCAACTCATTCACTGACTAGCACCTGTTATAAACTGGTATGTTGGTGTTTGTTAATCCTTTTAACTGAAACTGGAATGGGCTGTCCGCCCGGGTGGTATCGAGTGGACTCATATAGCCTGTTGTTTTAAAAATTGACATTCAAGTCATTTAGCTCCACACATTTTTAAAGAGCTAGGTGAAACAACCACACAGTTTATTATTAAGTGCCTTCTTATCAATAAATCAGCTATCATAAAAGGGTCAGTGCTGAAAAGACCATACAAATTCTAAACGTAAAAATGTAAAAAAAAAAACAACTGGTGGCGGCATTGGAAATATTTTACTCTATGAATAGAGTAAAATAATTCCAGAAGTTTTTTTTAAGATAGGTAGTGACTCTGCCAGCCTAGCTAACCCGTCCATTGAGGTGCCAGGACAAAGAACTGCCCCAAGCCAAGACGTGGCTGAACATAAAGCCCAGGTAGGGATGAGAAAGTAGAACAAAGCTCCTCTTTTTGTTCTGTAGGCAAGAACCATAGCCTTGAAGCAGATTCGAGCTTCAGCTGGAACCCAATGTAGAGTATGAAGAGATTGAGTCACATGGGATTTGGTTCTAGCACAGAGAGCCTCACCAAGAGTGAGCTTCGGTAATCTAGACGTTCTTTGCACTTTGGGAAAAGGACACTGCTCAGTTGTCAACCATGTTGGCCATTTCCTGGACCGGACAGAACTTCCCGTGCACGAAAAAAAAGCAGCTCAGCCCTGTCAAGAATAAGCTTCATATGGTGGGTTGACATCCAAGTAGAGATGTTGGCCTGGAATACAGACGTATACATTGTCATCTGTGTGTTGGCAGGTTGGAAGAAGGAAAAAAAGCTCAGTGGTATCTGCATAGCAGGAACAGGCAAGACCATGTGAGGATAAGAACCGAGCCTTGGGGAACACCGGACCTAAGAGGCTGTGCAACAGACACCGAACATCTCCACGTCACACGGTAGGAGTGGTCAGCCAGGTAGGAAGAAATGCAAGAGTGAGCAGAGCCGAAGAGGCCAAAGAGCTGGGAAGGCGGTTCAGGTGTGGCTAAGTTTGGCGTGAGCAGCCAAGTGGACCCGCAAGGCTGAGTGAATGAGGTACAGATAGTCACCTTTCCAGTGGATGACATCTGCAGTGAGGTGGAGGGTAAAGGAGTGAGGGGAAGGTGAAAAATAGTTTCCTGGGGTTAGTGAAAGAAGCCAAGAATTTCAAGTGTTTCAAGGTGGCTTTAGCAGAATATGAAGGTACCAAGTAGGGATCGGAAGGATGATAGGTCAATCTGAAGTTTGGTTTCCTACATTTTCACTCAGTTGCCCAAAGCCCACTCCAGGAGTAGACGGCCATGCCGGCCATGAGGCAGGAGTCATAGGGATTGGAAAGACCAGAGAGTAGGTGCAAGAGGCAGACTATGGAGACAGTTGGGAGAACAATTTAGGAGATGGGAGAGACAATATTATTGAGGAGGAGAAAGCGGTTGTTAAGAGTGAATGAGAGTTGTGGGGTCATAAGACATTGGAGCGGGCTGATGGTGTAGTGACGGAGAAGAGTGTCAAGACAACTGGACGGGTGTTGTGGTTTACAGACAGCATCTGGTGTAAGATTTGATGGAGTGCATTGCATGCTCTGTGAGTTCATAAGTTAAAAGAAAGAAATAATGAAAGAAATGACTAAAAGGAGATGATAGGTAGAAGTCACCCAATAATGAGTGGTAAGCTGGGAATGAACTAATCAGCATGACGAGCTCATTAAGGAAGTCATTAAGAGCACCAGGTGGATGAAAGATGACAAGATGTTAAGCTTGAATGGAAAGGTCATATTGACAGTAGGTAATTCAAAAGAGGAAATGGGTAGGCGAGCAAGAGAAGAGAGAGAATCTCCAATTTGAGGAACAAAATAGCCCTGTGCCATCACCGGCTGTGCTTGGACTACGGGAAAACATAGTAAAACAAAGAAAAAGCAAACCGACTAGCAGAATTTTCTTGGGAAATCCATGTTTCTGTAAAGGCCAGGAATTTGAGAGCTTGTAGGGCAGCATAGGATGGATTCAGCCTGGTTGACAGCAGATCGACAGGTCCAAACCCTGCCAGATAACAGGTATTCCACATGTGAGGACCGGACTGGGAACACAAGATTAGAAAGGTTGCAGCCCCAGGGTTTGTGGTGACTAGAAATGACGAGGAGACAGACAGACAGACAGGGGTGGGAGAGACACATTGCACAAAACAAAAAGCTATTTTGTTGTTTATTTCTTTGATTCTTTTTTTTTTAACAGAACAAATAGGTACGACAGTACAATTCATTGGGTATCGTCCTCAATCACCTTGCCCACCTTTCTTAGTTGCAGACGACAACACAATTAACAAAATGCCACTTAGGGAAGTGATAGTCTTCATAATCTCACCAATTGAAAGCAGCCGAGGGTGGGCCAAACCACACCCCTACTTGCCTGGTAGTGAATGAACACAGCATGCACACATTTACACAAGGTGAAAAATGCAGAAACAGCGGAATTTGGTAATAAAACTGGATTGTGGAATTTTCCATAATTTGTCTGGAATGTATTATTAAACAAACCTCAATAGTAGGCATAACTATTGTAGTAACCAGATTTATTGCATAATTGTAAAATAACAGACGAGTAGGCCTAGAGAAATCATTCCGTTTAATATTGGGGTGCTTTGAGGGTGGTCTGTTGTGCGCCCCTGGAACCCATACGGCCCTATGTGAAGAACTAAGCCCAGGGTTAGCTAGAGCATGCCTCTTCCAATGACCATTACTAGTGCCAGCGCATCAGCAGATTCAAGACAAGGATTTATTCAGTCATTTGTGGCTGTGTGTGCGGAGTCTGACATCCCCCTAGAAAAGCTAAGAAAGCCACGGCCATTTCTGGTGACGCATTGCATATAGGGAGAAGCGTTGAACGCAAATGAGAGCAGCCTGGGTCAAAATGACCCACCCCTTGTGTTCTACCAACATATGAACAGCCTATTAAAATACAGTAGCAAAAGCGTACTTTTACATTGGGCAAAGTCAATTGTCAGTGTGCAAATTGTCATATTCCAAACAATGAGCCATTGTTGTGAAATAAAGCGATGCATAATGTCAGCAACTGTCTGCCTCTCCATGTAGCTAACTATCACTATCATCAATATTGTGCTTACAATTGAAATGTAAATAATTTACATAACTAAACAATAATACAATGTTGTGTTGCATCGTTACAAAACGTTTTTTTAGTTTCATTCATTCACATTATTAGACACTGATGAAACTAGGTCACTAGGATAAGAATTTGCATAAATCATTAAACTCAGAATTCAGAAAAATTAATCTTATTTCCTATGGCCCTACAAACCACACCCCTACTAGGCCGGCAGTGAATGAAACCACTGTGTTGTGGTTGAAAGGGGGAAGGATGGAACAGGGCATTAGCTTAAGTTTAGAAAACAAAATCAGCATTATCATACCATGAACCTAGGAGATTTCAGATGCACGTGCGCACACACACACACACACAACTAATCATTCTCAACGATGACAAGGTAGGTCAGAGTGCATGGCCCCCAGGCCAGTTAAAGACAAGTCCATCTGACAATACGTCTTTAAGAAAGTGCACGTAGACGTACATCATTTGAAACGGAAATTACAGCTTCGCATTGTTAGCTACTGATAATAACAGAGCTCTTGCCTACACCCGAGGATAATTCACCGTTTTGGTGACTGAGTAAGACTGAGTAGGACTGGTTAAAAATGTAATAGGAAAGACTTAGGTAACCACTCGTGCAAAGAGAAAGACAGAAAGGAGGAAAGCGACTCCATAAGGCCAGGCAGGGACAAAATCATTACCAAAACACCTGGAATGTGGAGACGGTAGGATCGGAAGAAAGAAGAAGGGTCTTAAAGACGAGACACAGAAGATGGGAGGGGAGAGAAGGGTGACACTCAACGTGGAGGAACAACCAGGCTTATATCCATGAACCCACATAAACCCGCAGGAATTTGACGGGCTGCGAGGGACGGAACATTCCGGCATGGCGCCTTCCACTCCATCAGCCAGGTGACAGGTGGTTAGGTGTGGGCTCTTTTTCCGCGGCGCTGAAGCAGAGGATCAGAGTGACAGCCTTCAGAAATCCAAGGACTGGCATCAAATGGATGAGCAGAGCGTCTGTTTGCCCTTCTCACTAGAACACATCAGCGGGTCTGCCTCAGTCAGCCTCGAACACGTGGGAGCAGCAGCTTACCTCTACCAGACAGAACAAATAACCAGGATGTTTTACTGCATGTACACATCGCAAGCGTCCAGACCACATGTCCACAAATGTCCAATACTGAGAGAACCGAAAGCCCAGCGGTGCGAGATGGGAGAGTAAAGAGAGACTGAACGGGGAAGACATTCTGCTGACTCTCTCAACAACAACAACAACAACAAAAAAGCTTGACCTTCATAATTTTTTGTTCCAGAAAGGAGTCCATAACAGTCCAACAAAAGAGCTTTTAGGTTTTGTAAATTTGACAATTTGCCAAAGTTTAAAACAAAGGTGTTATTCATAAGAAATGCAAAGGCAAATTGGGTTACTGCACATGTACACTAAACAGAACAGGGGTTCTCTAACAGAAACAGGCAAATACAAGCAAAAACACACCAATAGAAAAATACTAATTTGCGCTTGGCTCAGCCTACCTGCTTGCTTGTTCCGCCCACTAAGCTTAACTAGCTTTCATTAAAAACAACACAAATTAACTATCAAGGGTTGGTTAAAAATAGATTTGCCTATATTGTACAGCGCTAGATATCTAAGCAAATCAAAATACACAAAGACCCAGCCAATTCTGACTCCTATGAGATCTGGAATTACAGTGCAGGATTTCAGCCATCATGTGCGATCTGGTCTCTCTCCACTGTATAACTGCTCCCCCTCAAGTCCGTTGATCTCCAAGCATGACAGGCAATTTGTGTCGTCGGCGCCAGCAACAGAGGTGACAGCACACAATCCCATGTGAAGTGTGAACACGCATGTCTCCCAGCAGCCGGCGCCGCGTGCCTGTCATGATATCAAACGGGATTACAGTACGTTATTAGATTCATTTATTGTGCTGCTTAAGCCCCTTAATATCCAGAATAAACGTACTTGACATCGTCGTAGCCACTAATGAGCTTACTCTTAAATCGAGATTGCTTTAATTTACATGACATTTACCTTCCCGTTCAATCACTGGCATTGTAGCTGCCAAAGTCCCTATAGGAGACTTCCTGAGATCATTATTCTCCTGATTGATGAAAGGGTTTAACAGGTGTCACTTAGGTCCCGGTCAGTCTGGAGGCATGTTATTACCCACACATACTTCCCAGTCAGTGAACAAAGCTCATTGATCAAGCAGAACACCATTATGCATGCGACCCAATTGTCCAGGCAGAGACCTGCGTCCATCAGCGCCAGCTCTCCCTGGCCCACAGTTCCAGCACTATGGATTTCCCATTACAGTGTCACTGGGCAGCCCTCTTTAAGCACACCTCCTGTGATGTACCGTCTCTCGCCACAAAAACAAGTCACGTCCACACCTGGAAAGCAACGGCGTGGCGGCAGCGCCATCTAGTGGCAGGACCGTTCCTCCCACCTCGGTGTGGTTAACTACCGACGGCCGTGGTTAACTACCGACGGCCGTGGTTAACTACCGACGGCCGTGGTTAACTACCGACGGCCGTGGTTAACTACCGACGGCCGTGGTTAACTACCGACGGCCGTGGTTAACTACCAACAGCTGTGAACAGCAAGCGGAACGGAGATCGTCTATCAATCACCAGAAAATATCATTACCAAAGAAAACACCGGGCTCCGTGCAGCTGCTAAGTCATGCTCCTCGTGGTCCCCCGAGCGGTGTTCCGTTTACCTGGCCCTCTCTTGTCCCAGCCACACACCATGGTTCCCATGCTGAGGCCCATGCCTTTGTACTGGTACACCATGTTGGCCAGCAGCTTGGAGGCGGCCGCCACGGAGATGCGTTCCTTGTTGCGCAGCTCGTAGACGCGACACTGGCGGGCCAGCAGGCGCTCCCAGAAGCTGCAGTCAGCGGCCCCTCCAGCCATGGTGCCCAGCAGGTAGGGGTTGATCTCGATCACCTTCTTCACGGTCTGGGAGGCGATGTAGGCACCAGCCGTGGCCCGTGAGTCCACCGCCACGATGACGCCGTGCTGGAACTGAGGAGGGGTGATAAACCGTGAGCTTGGGGGAGCAGAAGGTTCTACATTCCAAATAGACGATTCTGAAATAGTCGTCGGTGAAGGATATTTGGTCTATTAGGTAATATGCTAAACAGTATTTGTGGATCCTGTACAGGTAGCCTCGTCTGTTTAATGGCATTTCGATTTAGACAAAAATCCCATTTAAAACCACTTGGATGGTCTCCGTCCTGGACAGGCGGTTTCGACTTAATTTGCGTCCACAAAATGCTAAGGGTCGAATAAAGTAAAATAACTATTTGTTTGATGCTTCCACTGGGCTTAAATTAAAACCCGACATGGATTTTATGTAGTGTCTATCTGATTGCACCCCCAGTATGTGTTGCACTCTTATTTGTCAGGCAATTTGGTAACAATCTATTTGAATGTCTGTAAATGTTTTGTGCATGTATCGACCTGTCCCTAACTGAAATATAGTTGATTCACTGTGCCACTTCTGGTGGGGATGGACGAACTAAACCCTGTCACTGTTCGGGTATGCAACAAATGCACATTTCTTCAAAACAGTCTCCCACAGAGGTATTCCACCCTCTCCTCAAATATTCATAAAGTCCTTGACAAACAAATTAGGTGTTCCTGTTCAGGGCTACAACATAATGTTGAAATGTTTGTAGGGGTCCCTTAGGGCTGAAGACCCCCCAGCGTCTACCAATTAACAACGCCATCTAGCACAGCCAACCAGCTGCGGAACAGGGATTGACTGAAATAGTAGACGCTTCATAATCCCAGAAATACCCAGGGGCAAAATGTTTTAGTGTTTTTTTTCCATTACCATTAATTTCTTCTTAAGGGTAATGATGATAACATTTCAATTAAGCTGGGTGTTTTGTTTAGGCTTACCCCGACTTGCATTTTGCTAACCATGTAATTCTCTGTAGTACAAAGTGACATCAGTGAACATATTTGCATCAATGCACTGTATTGGTTACAGATGATTCACCTTGTGGTATAGATTTGTACATTTATCCCGATACTTATGTGGTGTAAGACTACATGAGACATACCTAATTTCAAGTAAATCTAAGAAATTATTGGTTTAATATTGCAAAGAACCAAGGTACAGGTTTTATGCGGATTATGACACATGTCAGAAGATAGCAATCCACCGTGGCACACACAGAATTTGTTTTGGCTCACCAATGCAAAAAGACTCCCATTTTATTAAATAATAAATGAAAAGGTTTATGCGCTACCCAGGAGTGAACAATGTGACTATTGCTTCAGTGCCTGAAAAAGAAGGGGACAGGATTGCTATGAGGTTTGAGTAGAAAACAAGAAGAGGCGAGCAGTAATAAACTAAAAGAAAATCTGGATTTGGCTTCTTGTAAATGTTTTCAATTAGTATTTATTTTTTGAGTACATTCAGTACAAAACAATACAAAACACTGGATGAGATAGTTACTCAGCCAAACTCAATATATTGGTATGCGTCTAGTGTATCTTTAAATGATAATGTCTGCAAAATTGGTCAATGTTACTGTGGTATCTTGCTTTGCATTAAACCCATTATAAAAATATGACACCTCCATTCAGGTACTGAAGCAACTTTTTTGATAAATGACAAACAAATAGGATACAGACTAGGTCGGCACAATATGAAAAACAAGTACCACATTTTTTAATAACAAATCGGATTGTTTTCTTTGTGCGATGTAAAGGAAAATCGCATTGTGATTAACCTTTGTAATAATAGTAATATAATTACTTATTGCAAAGTGTCACTTATAGCAAAGGGTTTTGTCTGGAAATATCGGTTGATTGTATTTGACAATAAAATGATACACAATACTTTGTTAATTATATTAAACAGAACAGTGAGCAACAACAGCAGTAAATAAAAATAAATGTTGGGATTTTTGACCTCGGGTTGCAACGGTGGCGCAGGAATCAAGGGGGAAAAACTTGGAGCACAGGCGGACAAGATGTTCAAAACCTTCTATGTTCCACCTATATGAATATCGCACACGTCAATATTGCAGTGTCGATAAATTGCGCAGCCGTAAACTACTACTGAGTGCCAACAACATCCTTATTACAGCAGTCCAGGCCAATAAAACATTTCCTAAATCAAAGTAGTACCTTACAAGTTATTTAGCTAATTAAATAACAGTTGTTGTTAAAAACTACTGTAACTAACTAATTGCATGGTTTTAGATAACTAACGGTAAATCAGACGTCAGCGAAAAGCAAGCACATCTACTGGTAAGTTACCATTAGTTAGCAGGCTATGACAAATAAGGGAAATAGGCAGACAACTAACTACAGTTTATACTTGCAAAGCAGTAATCTTGCGTAGCGAATTAACTTTGTAGTTACACAAGACAATTACTAATGGAAACTTGACAGAGTTAGCTAGCTACAATAATAACAAACTTACTTTGAAAGCCAATGTGGTGGTCCCATGGAGAAATTCGATTTTCCTCTCCGGGCCGTCTTCGTCATCCGGACCAAGCGAAGCTTTTATTGAGAAATTAAGACTACCCCCCGGGAAGGCGCCAAAACCCACGTCAACCTGACCAAGTCCACAAGGTAATGAAAATGACCTGTCATTATTAGATGAAAAATCCGCAAACTCACTCTGCAAGATACTTGACAGCGCCATCTTTGAAAGAGTTTTGGAGATAAATCAACTTCCGGCGTCTTTCTTTTCTTTCTTCGTTGATTCAAAGAACAAAAACACTGCCCTCTATTGTACTGGCCAACTATGTCAGCCTACATAATATTATCGATAATATATCTCTTACGTCTCAACTCCGTGTCTAACCACACAACCTAAAAAAACCTACGCTGCACAATCGAACATCCCCTACGTTTTTTAGTTTAAAAATTGAAAAAGATTAGATAATCTCTAACTAATAAGAGCATCAAAGCCAATTACCCTTTTTTAAAATGTTGCTTTAAAAGCGTTCTTACTTTGACGCAATCTGTCGGTTTCAGAGACCAATCCGACTGAACCTGACTGAATGTGGCCAGTATTCTTCATCAAAATGTTCCACCTGACTTCAACATTAATTATTTTCAATAAACTCCCTTATTTAAATCCCGGACCTAACCTCCCCATTCCCCATTTGTATTTCCCTACTCAAATGTCTTATCTTCCTCTCTCTCCTCCTGTGCCACTCCCTCATTCGCCCTTTTCAAAATCCTCTCCCTCTCTCTGTGGTACTCATTTCTCAGGTCCTCTCTGTCTCTACGTTTCCATCCTTGGGCAGTGATGTGGAACAGGTCCACACAGTTTCCTGAATATGCATCCCTGTGTGTGGCCCGGTACACAGCCTCTCTGGCCAGTGATATTGCCTCCTCTGCACTCAGGCTCCAGCGCACGCCTGCATCCAGTACTCCATAGGCATAGGGCGAGCCGGAGCCCACCGAGAACAGCTCTCCTTGCAGACGAGTGCCATCGCTGCACACATAAAATAGCTTTGGGCCACAACGATCATTGACTTTGCCAGTCATGTCATCATGACTATCAGTATCATGTGCAGAAACTCCCAACTCTTCAAGGGGTACTTCTGCTGGGGAGATATTGTCTCTGCCTGATGCTCTCGACTCCACGGTATTAAATTTTTTTCCCGTTGGCTCATCCACCCTGATCCCCTCTACATCCCAGCCACACAGAGTAGCCGCCACACACACATCCGTTCCCTTAAATGGGTACAACATATGGGAGAGGAGCTTTGCAGAGCCCGTGATTGACAGTCGGCGGCCATGGCGTAGCTGGTAAAGACGGATCTCTCTGGTCAGGATCCGTTCCCATAGCATGCAGTCTGCACCACTGCCTGAAGTGGTGAGAAGTAAATGGGAGTGGATTGGCAATATCTTCTGGGCTGAAGGACAGGCAACAAGCCCTGAGCAGCTGGCGCGTGTGTCTGCCGCCGCTATAACACCACCTTGGAACACAAAAGCCAGTGTAGTGGTTCCGTGAGACAAAGGGAAGGGGCGGCGGGTATGAGTTGACAGAGAGGTGGACAAGGAGGACAGGGTTGGATGTCTCTTGTCACAGTGGAAAGGAACAGAGCTCTGAGGGGTAGGTATGAAAAAACGCATTGGAACACGTCCATCTCTTTCAGATAATTTAGATCCACCCCAACCAAGCTTCTTTTCCTCTCCCATAGGCCTGGAGAGTGTGCCTGGAGTGCTCCATCTGGGAAACACAGTAGTGTAACAACCACATATGTCCTGTAGAGCCATTTGGAATGTCTCTTGTTCAAAGATTGAGGTAGATATTAAAGCAATGAATGTAGATGATTCATTGATGACAAAATGTCCCTACAAAACAGTCACTTTCCTTTGAGTCAAATGTCGACGGTCAGTGGAATTACATAAAAAGGATAGGCAGTAAAAAGTTAAAAGCTCAAATAAACTCGTTTTCTTAGGCTTCTGTTTTATGCTTTTCGCAGTGTTTTACAGTCCTGCTCAGTTACTCTCTCCCCAAATACAATAACACTGAACTGTAAAGTATTTTTATAGTAGACTGACACACATACACACACACGTTTTTACAAGCGTTTAGCTTGACTTAGTGATATATGATAGCGCTTTTGTTGTGATGGTAGCCTAAGTAATACAATGCACAGAAGCGACTCTACAAACACTGCAGGGTCAATACTGCTGAGGCAGGTTGTCAGGTGGCCAACATTGTGTGTACCACTTAAACCTTTGGTCTAAACCTTTAGTTTAGCAAGACAGTTCATGAGTAATTACAAATAGGTCAAGTTGACTTATGGAAAAGAATGAGATTCCCAATAAGCATTGTCTTTGACTACTCAACACAAACATACTCCATGGGTTACAGGTAAAATATGAATTTAATATTGCATCTAGCAACACTTAAATGTTGTAAAATGTTGTGTTTATAAGAAATTTGTATCAGAGGTGTAGCGTTTTAAGCGTTTCACATGGAATTCTGACTCAGACAAAATTGATTTTTGCCCTACTTTAGGGATTATTGGGTACATTTGTTGATTTCATTTTTTCATTCGCCACCATCTGGACCATCAGAGTAATTTTGCTAACGCCGGGCAAATAGAAACGCGAATTCGGCTTCTACGGTTTGGTGAAGTGTCGCGACAGTGTCGAAACATGTGAAACTGAATTCGTACGGAAGTCCTTATGGCTCTCAGCTCTCCATCCATGTGTTTAATATCCATGATAGTAAACACGTGACGAGAGCCAAAATGGCGTTAGTTTCCTTATACTAAATGTACTCTCTCTCCCATTCAACTCGGCTAATGATGGCGTCCCACAGTACAGGAGGCAGGGTGTCCTGCGGGAGAGATTTGAATTGTGTGCCCGAGGTTGCTGACACACTTGCGGCAGTCGCTAAACTTGGGTAAGTAAACTGCTTTGTTACACCAAACATGTTGGTGGAGATTGAGATTAAAACAACCACCGACAAGGTTATTTACCCACCCGCTTCACTTCTGCACGTGATGTAGCTAGCTAAGCTACCTAGCTATTTTAGCATTCTTAACTATCTAGCTAGCTGGTTAAATCAAAGTACCGGCAAAATATTTTCACGTGTGTATTTCTAATTGCTAAGAAGTGTTCCTCACTGCCACGACTTAAGCCGCAATATAATAGGAACTAAAATAATACATGGATATCTTGCATTCATCTTGAGATTAATGCATTTACTCTAATTTAACGTTTTTATTTTATTGAATATCATTTGTAATTAAATAGCTACATTCAATGTGCGCAAGGGCGCCTAAACAAGTCCAGTGTTAGGGAACTGTCTCCTAACTTGTCCTATTTGTCTTTTTCTCTTTCAGGTTTGACTTTTTGTGCATGCCCCTTTTCCACCCGCGGTTCAAGAGGGAGTTTGAGTTGGACCCCGCCAAAGTCCGACCTGGAGCCCAAACACGCTCGGACCTGCTGCTTTGTGGGAGAGGTGAGGAGGCTGCCGGTTAATTGCATATGCACGTGCCCGAGTTTCACTGTGCACAGGCGCATCTAGTCATAGGGCAATCCAATTGCTCTAATATATGTATAGTTATGTATCGGATTTAATAAAAAATATATTCTTACACAGATTGGAACACTTTGGTTGTTGGAAAGCTTTCTCCATGGATTGAGACAGACTCAGAGTTGGAGACAGAACGTAGGAATTCGGAAGCAGTAAGTCAGACCTTATCAGCCATTCATGACCCCCCCAGCAAACTGTTTAAAATAGAAAATGCACAAGCAGTGATTTTTAAAGATCTTGGCACAGGATGAAATGCTCTCTCTCTCCTACCATCCCTTTGTCCCAGGCTCTGGTTCAAGAGCTGAACTTCTCAGCATATCTGGGTTTGCCTGCCTTTATGATCCCTCTGAAGGGCCCTCACTGTGCCAACATGGCCCGTGTACTGCTCAATCACATACAGACTGGACACCACTCTTGCATGGTAACTTCTATGGTCAATAATGAGTTCACCGTTGAATAGCTAATAGTAAATTTTCTCTTCCTCATTGGATTGTATGGTGATTGCAAAATGTGGGTTGTTTCGTGTCAGTTCTGGATCCAGGTGCCACTGATGTCCTCTGATGACATGCGTGACGACGATATTGAGAATGAGCCTACAAAACAGACCGATGATGGCAGTAATGATGAGAAGACATGGGCTTGGTGAGTCTGATACTTGGGTCGGTGAATAGGATATGTTTTTTTTTTATGTGTTCAGATGTATTTTATATTGTGCCCTCTGTTTCTAGGTGGCATTCATTCAGAACTCTTTGTGACTACAACAAAAGAATTTGTTTAGGTAAGGAACAGGATGGGAAAACATGGTTTGAAGTTTTAACAAAGTGATAAAGAATAGGTTTTGTTATAATTGTTCTTTACCTTTATTCTTTTCCTGAAGCCATTGAGGTTGGAGCAGACATGCCCTCTGACCCTGTGATCGACAAGTGGCTTGGCGAGCCAATCAAGGCAGCCATTCTTCCCACCAGCATCTTCCTGACCAATAAGAAAGGGTTTCCCGTCCTGTCAAAAGCCCACCAGAAAATCATCTTCCGTCTCTTCAAGGTACTGTTAATTGTAGGATATGACTTTTTGTCTGCGAGTAGCACTTTTTAAAAAAAATTATTGTGTTAGTTAATACGTATATTTCACTACAAACACACTTCCAGCTTGAAGCCCAGTTTATTTTCACCGGCACCAGTCGTCACAGTGAGAAGGACTTCCGCTCCTACCTGCAGTACTTGGAATACCTCAACCAGAACCGGCCTCCCCCCAATGCCTATGAACTGTTTGCAAAGGGTTATGAGGATTACCTGCAGTCTCCCCTTCAGGTGTGTGTGTTTGAATTGCAATCTTTATTTCTTTTTAAATGCACTATTTTAATTTCCTACCCATGGCGGGGTGGGGGCAATATCAGCATAGCTCAAACAGCTTGTGTGACACGGTTGTGACGAGATGCTGTACATCTGCTGACGAGGTTCACTGTCAGAACACAATATGACGTTTCCTGTTGCCTAGCTGTTTTTTACCTAGAAGCTAGCCAGCCAACTATCTGTGATGAAACAAATTGTGCTGTTAATCATGTATTGGATTCCCCTTAAATTAATGATGAATGAATAAAGAACCACAAACCCCCCAGTGTTCTTGGTAACAACATTTACTCTTCTTCCTATCAGCCACTCATGGACAATCTCGAGTCTCAGACGTATGAAGTGTTTGAGAAGGATCCCATCAAATACTCCCAGTACCAGCAGGTAGGCACCTCCCTGATTAACAGGTGTGTCAAACATGTTCCAAGGAACCGGTTTGACACCTCTGCTGCATGATTAATTTATATATATATATATATATATATATACTTTCACACTCTCTCTACCAATTTGTTAATGGGAAATGGAGAGTTCCTTCAACCCCTCAGTCTCGTGGCTTGGTACATAAAGTAGGGTAGCATGCACGGAGGCTGTTCATATAGTTTTTGACAGAATATTTGAATGGGCAGAATTAGTGACTGAGCACGGTACTGGGACTGAGCACGGTACTGGGACGGGCACACTAGTTCTAGTACTGGAAACATGTCAGGCTGGATTTCTATGCACAACAGTGAATAGGATTTACATAACATGCTGGCACCAACTAAAAACATCCAATCAGCCGCAGTCCTGTGGCCATCAACAGCTGTAATTGATGAGGTCAGGGGAGAATGGCAACGATTATACAAGCTAACAGACACATTAAAATTGGCAAATAATCGTCAATTACCACTGTGAATGCAGCATCTTTGAATGCGAAAGTCTTCAGCAGATCACCACATTGTTTACGTTTT
>JACXGK010002201.1:0-57681 GCA_016801125.1 Novumbra hubbsi | reverse complement strand
CTCCCCAGTCAGAGCAGCTGCATTCAGTTGACTCTGATTGGGGAGCCTACTTAGGTTCAGTTTTCACCACACCCGGTGTGGTTTATTGTTTGTGTTTGTATCTCAACAGCTCACGGTTTGTCTCTGTTTAACTCCCATTTCAGTGGATACTCTACACGTTCTTTGTATTTAGTTTTAGTTCTGTTTGCTGTGTTTTTATGCAGCACCTTTACTTTTTACGTGTACAGTTCGTGTTAGTTTGTCTCTGTCTGTTTATGGATTAAACTCACCTTTTCTTTATACTAAAATGTCTGCATATGGTTCCGCCGCACTACAAGACCGTGACAGGTGGCGGTGAATCCATCGATACAGAACGTCCCAGAGTTTTTCAACTGGATTCAGGTCTGGGGAACGTGTGGGCCAGTCAATGGCATCAATGCCTACATCATCCAGGAACTGCCTACACACTCTGGCCACATGAGGCCAGGCATTGTCCAGCATCAGCAGGAACCCAGGGCCCACTGCACCAGTGTATTTTATACCGGGATTTAACAGCAATCGAGGAAGCACATGGTGGTCTGTGCGAACCACCAAGGATTTGCCTCCCCAGACCATTACTGACCCACTGCCAAACCGGTCTTGCTGGATGATGTTGCAGGCAACATAACGTTCACCACAGCGTCTCCATGACTCTGTCAGTTTTGTCACATGTACTCAGTCTGAATCTGTGAAGACAATGGCGGACCTGCCAATTCTGGTGTTCCAATGGAGCGGTACGGTGCTGGGCTGTGAGCCCAGGCCCCACTAGAGGCCCTCATGCCACCCTCATGGAGTCTGTTTCTGACAGTTTGGTCTGAAAAATGCACATCAGTTGCCTGCAGGGGGTGATTTTGTAGGGCTGTGGCAGTGCTCTTCCTGTTCCTCCTCACACAAAATAACATATACCGGTCCAGTTCTCCTCATTTAATGGCCAGTCTCCTGGTAATTACCTGTGCTACCTGAATGGGCTGCAGGTGTGGCCTCATGCTTTTAGTAGTGACATGGACACTAGTGAAATGTAAAACTAGTGAAGAATGAGGATAAGGAGGATAAGGAGAGAGCCATTCTCTGTGGCCACCACCTGCAAAAACATTCCCTTTTCCAGGGTTGTCTTGCGTTTGCCTCTACAGTGCACCTGTTGTCACTTTTATTTAAACCAAAACAGGTGACATTGATTCACAATCGCTTATGATTCTGAACTGGACAAATTGATGTCCCTGAAAGATAATTGACTTGGTGTTGTACTGGGATGATTAAGTGTTCTCTAAATGTGTCTGAGCAGTGTATGCTTGTAGACCCTGTTGGAAAAATGCATTACTCTTTTGTGCATAATTAGCTTGCATCTGCTTTTCCTCTGTAAGGGGACACTGAATATAATAATGACCATCCACACCATCCACACCATCTCTTCCCATTCAGTTAATGAAGCGGAATGTTCTGCGTTTAAAAAAAGCAGCGTTTGTCACTTATAGTGCATTTAAATCATGTGTGTATCGGCTTCACTGGTTGCGTAATGTTTTGGGGAGTTTGCTCTTTCAAGATGTACAGTACATACTTAAATTGCCTTTGCATATGAGGAAATGGACATGTCCAAGCCCATCAGTACAACACTGCCCTCTAGTGAGATGACATTCAGGTGAAGGCTTTACGCAAAATTATTGAGAACATAAACAATAACCCACACCTGAACATATATTACCATCTAACTGGGCATCAGTGACCAAGTGAATGGACAATCTAAAATAACTAACTTTTTATATGAAATATCAATCTGTTGAACCACGCCATTCCATCTCTATTGTGAGCTAACACAGAAGCAACACAGGCAGATGTTTCTTTTTTTTGTTACAGAAGTCTATTTTTTCATGGAGTCTCGTATCCTAACACAACACAATGACTATGTAAATATAAATGTGACATGTAACTTGATTATTAAGGGTAATAAATGAAGTTATGTTAAGAGGCTGATACATGCTATTGAAAAGGAGCAGTGCACCAGGACATCTCTCCAGGACTTGTTCATTAAGGGGACACGAAAAGCCCTCCTTCAACAACGGCCTCCGCCTCCTTCATTAGGCAAAGCAGTTATACTTTCATTATTGTGCAGATTGTGATTTTCATTTGAAAATCCGATTGGCCGATCACTTCAAAAGGGATTTGAGCCAGCATGGTTTGGCTGTAGCAGCAAGGCCCACTTTGTTGGCTGCCGCTAGTTAGCATTTTCCATTTGGGTAAAATACACACAACGTTTGAACAGCCATCAAGAGTGCAACCGGGTCACTCCATTGTTTTCAGATATTACACTGAATTAGTGAGCGCTTTGATCACAAGCTCTCGTGCTATGCAAGGGCCAAATATAGGAACACACCATGCATTCTGCAGACAAGAGAGAGCCAACTTCACTGTTTAGCCTCTGATTAAACCCATGGTCTTTAGAATAACGTCGACAAGTGCTGTTTGTTCAGAGTTGTACAACAGGAAATACCACAGAAATAACAGGAGACTTTTTTACACTGAATATATGTATGGAGATAAAGCTATGAACAAGCATCTAATCTAATCAGTTTAATTTCACTAGCCGTTTGTTTTCTGTGACATATTTTGGT
Source organism: Novumbra hubbsi (assembly GCA_016801125.1). Lineage (NCBI taxonomy): Eukaryota > Metazoa > Chordata > Actinopteri > Esociformes > Umbridae > Novumbra > Novumbra hubbsi. Next base: position 55,057 of record JACXGK010002201.1, on the reverse strand, counting down.
ATGCTTGTGAGGTTTTTTCCTCCCATAATACAGCGTCTTATCTTATCTAGACGAGGCTCACTGGACACACTCAAGTGCACTTCAGTCCCTAGACCAAAGCAGACAAAATGACACTCACCCAAAACTTTATAAGGAAGAAAGAATTCTGGGGACCCCTGCCAAAGAGGTCCTTCAGTCCCCCTTTCTTTTCAGGAAATTTGTCATAAATCTGCCGAATGTCCACCGACTCCAGCAAGGCGTCGCTGTATAAGTGGTTGGTCTGTCCGATGTGCACAAAGAGGTGCTTGTTGTACTGGAAGAGAGTAAACAGCAGTAGATTCTGATTTGTAAATACAGATTTACAAATCATAAGCAAAAAATCCGTAATGACAAGTCATTATAAATGATTAGAGACAGGTTTGCGAATGAACCCAACAAAGAGCTTTTGAATATGGGTTGGTTTCATCTTTCATACTGTTCTAATTTTCAAACATTAAAAGCTCCAAGAGCAGTCTATTCTCTGGGATGGTTTACGAGACAAAAAACAAGTAATATTGTCGTAAGAAAAAGGAGAAACGCCAGCAAATCCGGGAATATCTTGGCAATTAAATCTGGACTATTATGATAATTCCCTGGTTGTCAGAGTATCAAATCATATCACAAGGTTGGTTTCAAAGTCACTGTTGCCCTTTACTTCAAAACCAGAGTGCCGCATGGCCTCTTTAGCCTAGCCTTCAGGCAATGCAACCATCCCAAACATTCAGTTAAATGGAAGATAAATGGCTGTTGTCATGCGATATCAATAGGAAAATAAAACTCTTAGGGGAATGCAGACAAACTATGACAGATTGTTCACGTCGAAAGCAAACCATAACAAACGGGAGGCGTGAGCTTCGGGCATCGGGTTTGTGTGCGTTTTGATAGGTTGTGTGATAACAGTGTACGCGTGTGTAAGTACTGTAGTCCATGTCAAGTAAAGGGAATTCAATCTAAAATGTGAATTCATTGGAAGTAGACCCACTTCTCTGCGATTCTCGGCATTGTGCGTTGCCAGATCTCTTTCTATTGGGTGGGGGGGCAGCTTGTGGAGGTGCTGCGTGTGGAGGTGCAGCATGTGGAGGTGCAGCGTGTGGAGGTGCAGCGTGTGGAGGTGCAGCGTGTGGAGGTGCAGCGTGTGGTGATGAGCAGATACTGACCGAGTCGGCGTCTCTCTGCTCCTCCAGGAAGGCGGAGAACTCCACCAGCCGGAGTTTGGACGTGCCGATGGAACGGCCCTGCCACGCCGGGACTGTGGGGGCTGAGTCCGACGTAGGTTCGTAACCTGCGTCACGAGGGACACAGCGGTCAGACAACCCCCCTTTCTCTCGTCCCCGAGATATCAGAAGACACCCTTCCACCGCCCGAGCTTGGCACACGGTAACATTTCAAACGGCGTTAAAGGGCCGCCGATAGACTTTGGTGGCGAGAAAAAGATCCCGGGCCTTACTGGAAATGGTTGTGGTTACAGCCGCCTGGATGGGATATGCTTGCTGGGCGAATGGCTTGATGCTGAAACAAAAGAATGAGACCATTAGAAAAATGTTACGGCCTGGAAGTTCTACAAAGCAGCATATTGAACACGTCGCTAATGTCATTCAGAGAGGAAGAAAGAGGGCTGACTGAAGAATGTGCACTGAGCCCGTCAATTCCTCCGGAACATATAGACCCCTTCCACCGCCGCGCCCACAAAGAACATGTTGTCGAGGGAGCGACAAAGAGACAGCGAGAGATACAGCGAGAGGCCGGCAGGGAGCGAGGGAGAGAGAAAGGAACAGAAAACAGCCACACCGCTCGTCTCCTGGAGAACAGGACAATGTACTCACTCTTGCGATGACCCAGGTTGTCCCGTGGAAATCATGCCCTGCCAAAACTAGAGAACGAGATGAATCAGTGCACGACAAAACGTCCACACACGGCGTTGGTAAAAAGCAACTTTGAAGCAGCGCAATTGACATATTTGGTTATCTGGAACAGCAGTCGTTCCCGTTGTATGCTTATCGGATGTGGCCGGTCCATAAAGCCCTGGTGTGTGTAATGAGATTTGGATGGGGTGTCGGCGGTGTTGGCCGGGGAGGAGCAGGGGGCAGCGGGAGGGCTGATTGTGTCCTCTTACCCCTGCCGCTCCGGGGAAGGACGGGCGCGGGATGCCAGGCAGGCCCAGCTTGTTGTGGATGGCGGTGGCGGAGACGATCTGGGCGGAGGACATGGAGGCCATGCTCTGGAGAGCCTTGTCCTTCACGGTCTGGTCCTTCAACAGCAGTCACAAATGACTTAGCACATACGGGGGTGACAGGAGAGCGATAACAAACATCCACACAGGCACACACACACACACACCTCCCACGTTGTCCAACAGCAAGCATGTTAAAAGCAGCCATTAAAGAAGGAATGAGCCACAGAGGAAAGCGATCGTTTATTTCTAGAGCGGTGGTGAGGACAAGCGCGCACTTCAGAGCAACTTTCCTCATTGACTAATCTGTCGCTAACACTAGACTATGGTGGTAATACTTTGGAGTAAGCAACGATAATGTAATACTGTCAATATAACATCATTCAATTCCTTTTCTTTTCGTCAAGGCTGGATTCGTCTTTCTGGCAGAATACCAATACGAAGGGAATTACTAAAGTCCGAAGGACGAAAGCTTTGGTTAAGAGTCCCTTTCATGGCTCTTTTCAGTCAGTACCCTCGCTCTTCTCCTTGGGAGGAAGGCTTTAGCTCGTTAGAGTGCATGCTTTGTGTGTAATCAAACGAACAATTTAATCACATTAAATGTAATGTTGATATCAAGAAAGGTTTATTAATCTATGGCAGGAGTGGTTAACCTTTGCCTGAGGAAACAGCGGAGAGACTTGCTTGCCTCAGTTCCGCTCAGTGGCCTACTGTATATTAAATATCAATCTGTTGAACCACGCCATTCCATCTCTATTGTTAACACAGAAGCAACAAGGGCAGATGTTTCTTTTTTTTGTTACAGAAGTCTACTCTGTCGTGGAGTCTCGTATCCCAACACAAGCCGAGGACTCGGCGGTACGTTATGCCTTCTGAACAATTGCTACAGCATTACACACCCTACCAGCGGACATGCAAAGCTGAAGGTGAGCATGCTGGCAAGAGCTGAGAACATCTGTAGGAGGAGCGGTGTTAAGCTATGACAGGGGCCAGCAGACCAGACAGACACTGGGCAGAAGCTGAGGTAAAAGCAAAGATAATCAACCAGCTGACAGGTCTGACCGGAGCAGAGCCTGGATCTGGGGCGGGAAATTAATACTTACCATGCTTGTAACCTGAATGCAAACAAACAAGGTTTTATTGTCATTTACAAATACCTTAGGACGACAATTCCAAATTAGATGTAACAGTGCAAAACTTTATGTTATATCAAAGAGAATTTTATGTAAAAGACAAATCATACAGTAGTTTGGAAATCACTCTAATCCACTTAAGGTAAAAGTGTTACATTTTAATTCAGACACATCAGATTTGATAAATCCAATCAATTAGTGTCAGAATGGTCCCAGGTTCTAATCCCAAGTATTTTGTTCCTGAGGAAGAAAGTCAAGAATCATTTTTTCTCCTCCACATAATTTTCCCCTGATCATTGCTCTAAATAAGAAATAGTTTTTAATCAACTGGCCTGGCATAATAACCATAATAATATTTTTTTTAAAGTACATTTAATTGCATTTTGAAACAATAAATAATTTGGTCAAAAATTTAAGAAAACCCTGAAAGACAAGTGACATTTAACAATGTATGAATTCAATGAGCTGTCCATCATGGGCACTTCTAGTTGGAGCAGTCCACAATAGGAATGATTGGAATTTTAATTAAAAGTTCAAGGACAACATTACATGGATTTAAGTATTTCTGTTGTAGTACGAACAGCAACTATATTAGTCTCTGAACAGTAAACTTTAACGAAAAGTAGTAACAATTTTATTTTTCATGCAATTTTATTTGTATGTTAGAGAATTATTAAAAAGTATGTATTCAAGTGTGGGTACAACAATACATTGTATTACCCACACAAAACAACATTTTGACATCAAAAACCTTTGTACAAAGAGAAAACAGTGCCCCCTATCTGTCGCCTACAGTTATCACACACGACTGATCACAATAATCCTGGAGTATTTCAGTATGTCCTGAAATAAAGTGTTGGTACAGGAACCTCAGAGTCATTAAACAACTAGCACAGTGGTGTCACAAAAAGTTAGATATGCAAATGAATAATAATGTTGTGCCGGACATTTTGGAGAATGTTGTGGACTTTGTCTTGTCTGAGGATGTGATCACCATGGTCAGATATGATTTGAGAGCACAGAGAATGGCACCCTAATAACTGTCATTTCACTCAACATGTCTCCAATAAGAAAAGAGACAGCGATGTTCCCTGCAAATGGAGGGGGGGGGGGGGCTGTGTGCATTTCTCTTTGCTGCTGATCTCTAATTTGCTTTAGATGAGAGTAGACAGAGACCCATACAAAAGCTGGCTGTTTTTACTCAGACAGCCATCCTGTCCCTGAAAGACCAGGCATTCACGGCTGGCTGACGACACACACGGCACACACACACACACACACACACAGACACACACACTAATGAGGGGTCATTAATCCTTCTGAACACTGGGAACAGGGGAAAAGTGTGAAAGTCAAAAGATATAGTCATCCCCTTATAAAGAGCAGAGAAGGTGGAAAATGACAACTTTAAGGTCCTTAAACCCACATACATTGCCAAATGTAAAAATGCCACAAATTACAGGTGAATGTATTACATAATCACACCCCTCACAATATGTATTTTTGTAAGACCTCTTCAGAAGGGTACGTGGTGTCTGCCCGTGGTTTCCGACACATACTAATGGTTAAACGGATCACACAGAATTGGATGGCTAGAGTACATGTATGCAAATAAAGGAAGGCCACTGATAGCAAAGGATGTAGGCAATATGCTAGGACCTCATGATCTACCCCCCGGTCTTCCCTCTGCACTGACTGAAGACGCCCGGGATAAACAAAGCGGAAGAGGGGCAGGGTTTTTCCTGGACCACCCGTAGTCTTTAAACCTGAACCGTTTGAAAAATGTCACTCCAGTGGCTACTAATGACTGATGACCTCTGAACTCCAGCACTCCAGCCTCTCACCAACAGCCAAAGCATCTTGCCAGCATGCGCTCACACATACAGTACAGACACCAGCAACTTGACACACTCCTGGTTCTGGCTTCCCACTGGCATGTTAGAGAAAGATAGGAGCAGAAAATCTACAGACTACGTGGGCCTTTTTGTTTTGAGGGGTTTCATAAGAATCCAATGTGTTTTTATATTTTATGGTTCAGAATAAAATATGTATTTACAAAGTAACAAAATATAAAGGAATTCTTCATATGGTTCTCAAAACAAATGCACCTTTTTGCTTAAACACAGTCAAAGAAATAGTAAATAGTTTGTGTGTGTGTGTACGTGTGTGTGTGTGTGTGTGTTAGTGAGCGTGTTAGTGAGTTTGAGTTAGTGTGGGTCCTATTATAAATTATAATCAAAAGCAAGGGATCTAGGTTACATTAATCAGAGCATCAGGCATTCACTCTGTAACCACGGGAAACAGGAAGTAAGACAACGCACAGCAACCACAAGCCTAAAAGCAGAGAAGCGCATACCTTTAGCTTGGAATGAAACTCACGAGATTTCCTTCTGGCAAGAACCTGAATGTGACTAGACACCTGCGGGGTAGGGGAGGGGAGGAAAACAAAGGAACAGCCTGTAACCATGGCGATGAAAAGCCCCCCTGCAAGTGGGCAAAGCCAGACGTACCTTGATGGCAGCTGAGATTTCTCGAACTTTCTTTCTTGCTAAGACCTGTATGTGACTAGACACCTCCGTTTTTTAAAACAAAAGAAGAGGGGGGAAAAAACAAAACAAGAAAACCGAGAAATACAAAAAAAAGATTACACATCTCTTCGTTGGGAACACTTCGGGGGGAACGGAGCTGCCCGATAGGATAATAGAAGCATCTCCAAACCACACACCAAGCTCACAGCCACCAAAGCATTGTGTTGCCTGTTGTTGTCACTTAAGTGAGCTGATTAAGGAGGACGCAGGCCCCTTTAGCACACATTAACAGGGCGCAGATGTTATCTGGTGTGTGCTGAATGAATATCGGCCTGTCTAGTATTCTTAAGGGAGCCCGATAAGGTGTTTCAAAGGCCCATGCTGCTTTCAACATTCACACAGATATGTCATGCTCATGTATGAAATATTCAGGGGTGTCAGTTAGGGGTTTTAGTAAGATATTGTGTGGTTAGGCAGTATTTCTGAATAGGTGAGAGGGTAATGGTTGGTCTGAGGGGGATATACAGTACCCGGTCCTCATCAGGCCAAACACACAAAAATGGCTGCTGAGGCAGCTCACTGCGGAAAGGATCAACTACTAAAAGCAGTGTGACAGCCATTTCTGAATATCTCCGGTCCAGCTCCTTAAACAATTGTAACATTCCTTCTTTTATTAAACACAATCAAACAATGTCCTAATATTGCTTTTGGTTGTCGTCTCCCAACAAAACAAGGATTGCTAGAAGAAGGAAGTGTAGGTAATCGTAACACTTAAATTCCTGATAATTAGCTCATATCAGATACAAGGAATTCTGATTGAGGCAGAATTCTCATCACTGTAAAATCGCCCCTTCAGTAATCAAATAAAACACATTTCAGTGTTTTGGTTGTATTATAAATTATTAGCAGGAAAACAACCCACAACCTTGTGTGATTCTCCTCTGAGTGGCTTTTCACTCGCTGGCTGATCAATTCACATCTAGCCATAGTGTGTCAGTCTGGACACAGGGGTGTTTTCATTAAATACGAGCCAGTGGTCATGAGCATCACTTCCTGCTCAGCCAGACTGATGGACCTCATGGCCAGACAGCTTTCCGCTCACTGACATTGCAGGAGCTTACGTGCAACAGGTATTTTTAACTACATTTAACCTATGACCTGTTTATGTGTATGTATTGCATCAATATAATGCTGACATAACTATGTTCCTTTCTAGCACCGCATCTTAACGCAGTTTCTTCATAAACAGAGTGATCTATGGACTAAAAAGGGTCCTATTTGTGTTACTGTAATGTGAGGGTGTCTGGGGGGGGTTCGGGTGTGTGCGTGGCCAAATGAGAGACGCACTCACGCAAGATAATGGTAAAAAGACTGAACTCTCCCCGGGTCTGGTAAGACAGCCTACCACCAGCCCCAGCATGCAGCAAAGCTCCATGCAACTGCGTGTGTGTTTGTGGTTGTGCGTGTGTGTGCCTGTGTTTCCGGTTCTTTCCCGCAAAAGCTCAGGCAGCAGGCACATTCAGGTGTGATGGTGTTCATTACAGTGGGCCATGCAAACCTTCCTGATCCTTACCTGCTTCCTCGTCCTCGTCTTGCCAGTCCGGAGCTTGATGTATCGGGCTATCAGCTCATTACGACCTGCAAAAAGTATGCAGAAGGGAGAACCAAAGATTAGCGTTAAATAAGTCATCATGGAGATCCTGGACTTCAGTGTGCTCCATTCAATTAGTCTATAAGGATACCCGTCGACAACAACACAAACAGAAAACCCATTTAAATGGAAACGCTGCATGTTACATTACCATGAGAAAGCCTAACAACAAGCATACAGCCTTTCAAATTAATCTAATTTAATCCCATTCTCTTCAAAGCCTCACACTATGAAAGGAAACACATCTAGACATTCATACTGTTACAGCAAATAATGGCAACGGAAATATATTCATTTAAATCAGTACGGTTCTCACTAAATTATAATTAAAGCATGGGCTTAGAAGTGATTTCCAATTAATGGCGGCTCCAAACATTCTTCTGCCTTCAGCTCGCCTCTAATTGCTGCAACGATGCACAATGACCTCTGCTTAGCCTTTTCATATGGTAATAACATACCGCCATCCCAAAACGATTCCAGATATTATAGGTAAGGAGCTGCTCTAATTACGTGTCCAGCTGTAGGCAACCAATGCCGTGATCTCGCTTCTCCCTTCCATTTAATGCAACAAGTTCTTTAAACAACCAAACTGGCCCAGCTCAATTAAAGGACTTGTCTTTGACATTTGTCAACATACAACGGCACATTTGCTACCCGAGCAGCGGCTATGTTCTCAGAGTTTTCTTCCGAAAAGCAGTACAGGTGCTGGATGGCAACTGACGTGAGGTATACAACTAGCCTGGTTGAGTTGGCTATTGTGGTCTGGGCCAGAGGGACGTACGTGCTGCCTGTTGTGGTAGTAATGGACACACGGAGCCAGCCAGGCTGAAGCTTCCACCTGCTGTGCACCCAGGGAGCGAGGTCTGCTCAGGTGTGCCAGATGAAAGGAGGGCCGGTCCGGGTATTGCCTCTTGAGTTATTGCCATTAACAACAACTGTCAGCGGAACGGGAGTCTCTCACATACTAGCCTTCCCTCTCGTCCTTCCTCTGGCTGTCTCACTATTAGTCTTTGAAGCCAGGCTGTCTGGATGCCAAAATTTTAGCTGCCGCTATTTTAATAAACGTATTAGCCCCTAGTTTCACAGCTGGCTCTACGTCTAAGAAAATATGCCGATATAGCAGATTGAGGTGTGCTTCTTTGTTCTCCAAAATAGCAAGGTTTGTTTTCCACAGACACACGGTTGGTGTAATGCAACACTTTGTTTCTCCTTACGACCAAATGCTGTGCTTGGTGTTAAGACAAGGGTGTTGAGCCCTAAGTGAGGCACCAGTACCCCAAGTCTCTCATCCCCACAAGGTCATTAGAATAATAATAATAATAATTAGGTGGACGCTGTCATGTGTATTTGTTATGGCGATATCCCACTATCCCTGAGTGCGGTCACAGCCAGGGGATCAGCCATAATTGATCCTGGATCAGTTAGTGTTAAAGACCTTGCTTAAGGTCTGAACAGAAGCTTTTCGATTTCATCTCGTTGGCCCCTTAGTACTGGCCCCCACTGGCCCCCACAAACAACTTTCTTTGGTTAAGGTAAAGCCAAGGACACTGAACCAGGTCACATGAACAACATTTGCGAGGTTCAATTCTATCTGCCAGCGTGCGTGCTGGGGTAATCTCCCCCGGATGAAGTTGTGGGCTGTGCTATTTTCAATCATTCACACAATGTGTGCACATAACATGACAATAAGGGCATTCATGCAGACGCCTGATTCCCAGATCAAAGCAGAAACAGGCAGCTGTGCACAAGCGGACACACACACACACACACACAGAAAACATTTGTTTATCCTCACAGGAACGACAACAACGATTCCACATTTTGCCTATCCCCTTAATTTATTTAATAAATGTTGTTTAATAGAATTTCTTGTTAATTCTCTACTGTACTATCGTGCGTGCAATGATGTCAAACGTTTGTTGTCTTGTTAATGTTGTAAACAATTGCTACTGGATGGAAAAAATCCAAATTATTTCATGGCTTCATGTTGGGAAAACAATAATATAAGACCCAAATAATTGGAAGAAGGCTGAGCCATAGTAGTACATTGTTGCTGAAAATCACTACAATCATGGAAAGTGCTTTACAGTCACCCTAATATCAATTGCGCTTGTCAATGTTTCCCACCAACATGGTGGTACCAAAGACAGAAGGGAAGAACAAGCAGGAGAAACGTCCCAGACTGCCCAAGGGCTTGTCATGCTCCTATTCACACCAAACCCAAAGGCATTAACGTGAGTTCATTGGCACGTCACTATGAAACTATGGCATCTAGATGGTCAATATTCCAAGCAATTTCTCCCTCACCCATCGAAAACAAAAACAACTTTCCTAACATGCTTTAATTAGCACCCACCTAGCACCCACCCATAATTAGCTAGATAGAGGTCAAAGTGAGAGTGGTACTACAGAAATGTAAAACCCAAAGGTGCAATATTGCAATACTTCTGGGAACCCACGCTAAGTAGACTTAACAGAACGAACTGGGAATTGGGGTTTCAGGTTTACCTTTGGTAAAGTAATGTGTCCATTGTTAATTTTCTTAGAGCTTCAAATTCTTTTTTGAAAACATATTTTGATTTACAAAAAACGCAAAGTCTGGTTTCAAGCTTGAAAGCCTATGACACTAGACAGATTTTCACAAAAACGTCTTATTGGAATTTGATTTGACGCTACCCTGTTTGTACCGATTGACAGGGCATGCCATTTACGCCAGATTAGGTGTTTTGTGGTAGGGTAACACAACAATGGCTTAAAATATGATTGGGGATTTATTTTGGAGAAGCACTTTTGTGTATCTGCACACTCTACAAAAGAAAAAAAACTCTACAGAAACTGAATTCATTAACATTATTGTTGCGATTCCTGGTGTCATTGACATTTGTTGCATCCATTTTAGCAACAACAGGAAAGCAGCAACCTACCGTATTGGAGCACAGTGAATATAGTGGGTGATTTAGTGTCATCACATGCTTTTAGTATTTTCCCCCGGGACAACACAGGAAACAAATTTGGCTGGCATGGCTCCTTACGATGCTATCTTTTTACTTTACTAAAATTGAATAATTTATTTTATTCAAATGAACAGTTTGACATTATGTTAAAAGGAAATATCAATCAACAGATTACTATTCTCTAAACAGTGGGAGCCAGTAGCACTAGGGGAGTGAAAGTTTTCACAATATGCTCACAAGAGTTCCAGCTCTGCATTATAACTGCATTATATAATGCTTACTTCTACTCTGTGTGAGGTAAGAGTCTGAGCAGCCATGTGTGATCTGGATGAATTACTGCCTCTAAAAGACACTCAAGCAGCAGCCTGGGACCTCTGAATTTGAACATAGCCCCTGCTTTACTCCACTGCCTATCAACGCGTTAGGTAACACTTTCTCCCCAGGCAACACAGGACGGATGCACTGGCTGGCCTCTCTACATCTCCTCACAACCTCCCCCTGTGAGGTTGCTGCAGGGAAAAAAGAGCCCCTGTATTATGACAGATGATGCTCTGGGCATCAGCCTATGTTACAGAGCGCTGGAATGGAATAACGAAATGGGAATGCTTCTGGAACTGGACATGTTTGGACAATCATAGTGAAAACAATTTCCTTTTATTTTCACTCAGTTTGACAAATGAATGGTCGTGCCCCACCGGAATAAGGGAGGGGATGGGGGTTGACTGGGGGACTTAAGACTCTTTCCGTCACTCAAAGCCGCAGGAAAAGGATTAGACATATATGGCGTGACCCCCGGAGTACAGTCATGCTGCTGGGCAGCCTGGAGAGGGTGTATTCCCTCCCCCCTGGTGAGAATGACCTCCTCTGAATCTCAATGACTCTGGAGGTCCTGCGCTATATCAATGGCACTCGAACTACTGCCACACAAAGAGACAGTGGCTCCACTCTTCCTGGGATTGTCCCCCGGCAAAGGATTCTCCATTCAGTCAGAAATCTAATTTGGCCCATTGCATCCTTTCTTTTTGGAGGAACCTGGGACAGCCTCACCCTCAGCCTCACCCTGAATCCTATCCCTCCTCTTTGCCAAAGCCGCAGAGACTATAGCCATTGTAAGTGCTCTAAAGTACTACGGATTTGGTTACGTATGCCACCATATATCTCTGTGCAAAAGTACATTTTATATTGGTACAGCCAGTGACCAGGTTGAAAATAATAATTCAGAGGGTAAAAATATGAAGTTGTTAGGCCTCTCCAAAGCACTTGCTCTGCTTCCTGGCTGCTTGCTTTTCACGCCCCCCTGCTGATCCCTCAATCAAGCCGAGCACAGTTCCTCAAGTCGATCTCCACATTGACATTGTTTACTCTCTCAGCATCCTGTCAATTCATGCACAGGATGGTTCTTTGTGTTCGGTAACGCTGCCAACAACAAACTCTGACTAGTTAGCCGGCCCACATATGATAAGGACCGCGAATGATCTTCTAATTCATTCAAATTGACTTCAACTAAATTTAAACTGCACAGGCTTGCAAATAAATCAGATTACTAAAACAGAGTAAGATTTAAGCCAACAAGCAGTAGCAGAAGAAATTCTCTAGAAGTGCTGTTGGCTCCCATAACATGGGGACCCCCTGCCCTTAAAGGTACAACTTGTCTGTATATTTTGGCTTAGTCTCGGGTCAAAAGATTTTAACCCTAACCCTAACGCTTTGTTATTTGTTTATTGGGTTTTACAATTTCATTTGGTAAAAACCAATGTGAGAGGCAGATATTTGATATAACAGACATAGTGGCTGGTAAATCAAAACGTAGCCAATGTTTTGATGTTTTCTATTCCTTTTATTATAATAAATTACTCTATCAACATTTAGACCAAGTGGATAGACTAGAAAACACATTCATCATCACACCAAAATAAAAAGTACATTAATAATTGTTTTCACAACTGTTTTCACAACTGTCATGTCTGTGTCAATCAAGTCACACAATGGACCAAAAAATTCCCCCAGACCCCTTTAAGCTTCCCAAAAACCATACCACTTCTACTTGTGTTACTGGGCTTTCAAACAAGGTTATACGCAAAAACGTTTCAAAATCATTTTCTGCAGTAGGTGAGTCATTATGGCAGAGAAAGATGAATTATGGGGAGTGCACATATTTCTGGTCAATGTCCCTATTTGCAGGCAATGTATCATTTGGTCAGTTAAAAACAAATTTTAATCATAATCTGAACCATTATGTCTGTCTACTTTTTGAGATCTACACAATAAAATTACTTTTTTGTTACAAACTAGGAAATGCAAACTTGGTTCCTACTCATAATTCTGAATTAATAAAAAATACAAAACAGAAAAATAATTGATTGCATAAGTATTCACCAACTTTAATGTTCCGGTCCTGAAGCTACTCACGTATTGTCTTCTGTGTTTTTTGCGGGGCATTGTCATACTTAATAATGCACTACTGTGCTCAGGAGGACTTGAAATGTTATTATATCCTACCCCTGATTAGTGCTGTTTTGGAACCTTATTCTGGATTTGCTTTGAATGTTCCTTCATCTTCATGATGTCGTTTTAGTTGTAATTGTAATGTGGTCATCCTGTAGAAAGGAACATTTAACCTGAAATATTTTTAAATACATTTATTAAGGCGAACACTGTTCAAAAAATAATGTCACTTTAAAAGAAAATTGGTTGAACCACAAGAAAATAGTACAAAACTTTAAAAACAGATTTGGCCTCTGAAACCACTGCAAGTTAAAACACTAGCAAACGAAAAAGAAACTATACATAAACAAAAAACTGAAATGTGAGCGCCTTCTCTGGATCCGAGCTCATTTAAGATGGACTGAGGCAAAACTGTCCTGTGGACTGACAAATCAAAATGAGAAATTATTTTGGGGAGTCACGGACGCCGTGTCTTCCAGGCTAAAGAGGAGAGGGACCATCCGGTGCACAGTTCAAAAGCCATGGTATGGGGGTGCATTAGTGCACATGGCATGGGTGACTTTCACAGCTGTGAAAGACCCATTAATGCAGAACAATATATACAGGATTAGGAGCAACATATGCTGCGCTGCTATCCAGGCAATGTCTTTTTTAGGGAAGGCCTGACTTGTTTAAGACAGACAATGCCAAAGCACATTCTGCTTGTATTAATACAGCATGGCTCCGTAATAAAAGATTCTGGGTGCTAAACTGGCCTGACTGCAGTCCAGACCTGTCACCCATTGAAACATTTGGAGACCCCATACTGTTTCGCAGTTAAAATTCTATATCAAGCAATAATGTCAAACATTTCACTTTTAGAACAACAGCATTTGGTCTCCACAGTTACCAAATGTTTACAGAGTATTGTTTAAAAAAAGGTGATGCAACACAGCAGTAAACATGCCATTGTCCCGACCTTTATGAAACATGTTAATGGGATCAAACTCAAAATTGGGATGTATTTTTTCCAAAAACAATAGTATTTATTATTTTAACATTTCATATGTCCTCTTCTTTGTACCATTTTCCATTGCATATAGGAATAAATTATTTGCACATTATTGCACTCCGTTCTTATGTGCATTTTATGCAGTGTCCCAACTTTTTGGGAAACAAAGTTGTACAACATAAAGTGTAATGTTGGAATTAAATGGCAAACTTGGTTACAATTTTACTCTATATCTGACATTGTTTTAGGCACATAGCCATGTCTATGATATACTTTTGCTTCAAACTAGATTCGCTCAAGACTGAAGTACACCATGACTGATTTGGACTGCAGTAAAGGGTTATGAGGGAAATGTTTGAGGCTAAGATGTTACAGTCATAGTTCATACAGCACAATATCAGTCCTTGTGATTTTAGATATCCAAGGTTATGTAGTTATTGTAGCACGTGACACATTCCACCATTAGCCTGAACTGTAAAAAGAAGAACAGTTTTGAACCGTCTGGAGACTGCATCAGTCTGAGGTGTGTCCACTCTTAGCTTGGGTGAGCAGAGAAATCACTGTTAACTGGCCTTGCTGGAAAGTCCCCCCTGCTCACTCCCTCCCTGGACTGTAGGAGTTTACACAGCTGCTGTGTCAGCCTGCTCCTAGCCCCCATCAAACATCCCCAGGCCCCTCCCAAACCCAACTCATAACCCACTCGCTGGAGCATGCTGCAAAGAAGAAAAACAGACTCGCAGCTTATTTACAACTCCTCCGCTTTCACCTAGCATTTTCTGACAATGTTCCATCCCACTACTTGAGTACCAGAACCATAACTCAGGATTTTACTGCCGCTTTAGCAAAAATCTCCAATGAACTGTGGTGTTACTGAGCATTTTTCAAATGGTATTGTTTTTAGATTAGTTTTAGACACAAATCCCAAATGTTATGTTCACATTACAGTCCCTAAATTGACCACAAAGAAATTACCGTCATATACTTTTTGAGAAAGGAAAGGTGAATCTTGCAGATGTTTGAATTGAAGTAAGCTAATCCTACATGTGTAGTCCACATATAAGTTAATTCTACACGTGTAGTCCATATATTAGACAATACTACACATGTGGTCCATATATAAGGTAATACTACATGTGTAGTCCATATATTAGATAATGCAACACGTGTAGTCCATATATTAGGTAATAATACTTGTATAGTCCATATATTAGTTAATACCACACGTGCAGTCCTTATATTAGGTAATACTAAACGTGTAGTCAATTCTGCATTTTCACAGAGTATCCTGATGGTTTTGGGGGTGACTGACATTGGAAGTAGACAGGTGGTGCTGTGGCCTTGACTATTGTCATATGCCAGAGGAACAGTGCTATGGCCACAATACAAGGGAAGGAGATAGACCAACTGACTGGTACATGGACTCACACTATCTAAAGACCACTGAATAATTTCTACAATGGAGCAGACCTTACAGAATACCTGAAGTAAGCATAGACACACGTTCTCAGCAACGGCAAATGCGGCAATTTCTGAGACAGAAGGATGGCCATTGATGTATGTAAGCAAGTTTGTTTAATTTGCATACATTTACCACTGCAAACTATCCCCATCCTTACAATCCTCTCCGCCATGTTAATGAAAAATGGCAGAGCCTGTTTGACAAACATTGGCCTAATTTAGGTTTTGTCGTATTAAACGGTTTAACGGCCTCGGTGAAGACCTTTGAGTGGTAATTACACCGCTACGCTAAAGGTTTGCATCCACCTCCTTTTTAAAGGAACTAATTTCCTGCAGCAGCACTCCTGTTTAACGCGAGCACAACCACAGTCCCGTCTGGCAGCGGGCAATGATGTCAGTGGATACTGTGGAGACTGTGCTGGGACCGGCCTCGAGACCGCCAGATCACTCTCTCACACACAACAGCCCTTAATCCTGCTCTACTCTCTTGGGAAAAAAGTACCAAACACATTTATACGTATTTCAAGCACCACTTTGTAAGGCCTAACAGAAACCACATTTGTGATTTCGCCTATTAATTAGACCTCGGAAAGCTGGACATGCTGTAAGATGTTCAGGCAATACTCACTCATTACCTCAATGCGACATTTAGAACATGTGCTGAAGTAACTACTGGGTAAAGTACTTATTACACACTCTCAAAACATACAATTTCTAGTACAGGAACACTACAGGGGACTAGAGAAAGTGCTTTATGTTCTCCAGTTATACCTCCCTCCAAAGTTGGTATTATTCTTTTGAGGGTATTTCTGAAGACATAAATGCATATGGTATGCATTGGTATGGTATGCATACATACATTGTTTACGTATTGGCTCCACTCGTTGCTCTTTTCCAATTGCAACGGGTGACAAATCTTGGGGCTGTGGTTGCACATTGGGGTTATTTTGTCCAACAGATTTGTAAGTTTGTCAATGTTTAAATTGATTTAAACTATTTGTGTACCACCATCCCAATGCTCTCTGTTTTAGGAGGATTATATTTAATGCATTAAATAGTTCTGTTTTTGTTTGCCACAGGAGCTCACTGAGGCCCTGACCTAGGTCTGGAAGGACAGCCCCCCAAGACCGTCTCATCCGGAACATTCCCAGACATTGTCGGGAGTGCATTCAGGTACATGGATGAATTACAAAATGTACAGTAAGGATTTTGATCTTTGATATATTTAGTTCCTCGAGACACGATGTGTGGGTTTAGTGTTCCCCTAATTTGTTTTGCAGTGTGTATATAGATATATATGTATTAATGGCTGTGTGTTGAGTTATGTGTGTTGAGTTATTGTGAGGTGACTGCAGATGTACACTGTTATACAAGCTGTACACTCACTACTTTACAGCAAAGTGTCATGTCTTCAATGTTGTCACATAAAAAGATATAATCAAATATTTACAAAAGTGTGAGGGGAGTACTCACTTTTGGGAGATACTGTATATACATATATATATATATATATATATATATATATATGTAAGCATGTATGTATGTATGTAAGGAATTTCTAGGTAGATGGCACAATAATTCCACTATTACCACTATCAAAGCTTATTTTCTCACTTGAATAGTTTGTTCATTGAATTTTTGCAAAATGATTAAGGGATTCTGCTCGCCCCCGTCCATCATTGTTCATTTGAGGAGAGATGATCATATCTTAATGATGTCAATGGAAGAGAGGGACATTGCAGGTTTTCCATTAAGAGAAATTCTAAATGTTGCCTTTGAATGCAACCATATAATGTCCTAAAAATAAATGACATAAAACCCTGCTATGCGTATATTACCTCAGAACTTATATGGATATAATTATATTTAGAGATTCAGATTTTACAATGTAAAATTCTAAATAATGACACTTGAATGTAAATGCAACCTTACTCTTATGCCCTAGCTGTCTGAGCAAAACAACTGAACCTCACTGTCTGTTAACCGTTTCAAGTCATCCAGCTAACTATTCTATAAAAAAAGAAAGAAATAGAACTCATTGAATATTATAATTTTCCTTCTGGGAAAAGGTCAGGGAACCACTAACGTAGATAGTCCTTGCCTCGTAGATTTAATTATTCACAGATTTGCGGAAGTCTGATTAGGTAAAATGTCCAAGGAAGGTGTACATCTGTAATTTCTTTTGGGGGGGGGGGGCTTACTGTGAATCCCTGTCATGGTTCAAAGCTGAGATAAGTAATGTGGACAATCTAGGTGCTGCTGATTGGGGACAGAAGGACCACACCATCTGCAAACTGTAGGCATTTGAACAGGGTTGAAGACTTTTCTACTGTCCTTGCCAATTTATTGATGTAAACGTTGTAAAGAGTGGGGATCAAGTTGCATCCCACTCACATTTGAATAGGGTGTTTTCTCCATCTGACACCACTCTCCAATCATTTGTTAATGTCAAAAGCTTTTAAGAAATCAACAAAGCATGAGAAGACTGTATTTGTTTAGGTTTGTTACTCTGTCAGAGAGTGTGTGCAGGGTCTATACATGTCGTGCAGTGTTTTGGTAGAAAGCCAATTTGACATTTGCTCAGGATATTGTTTTCACCGAGGACATGTTGGAGTCTGCTGTTGATGATACTGCAAAGGATTTTCCAGACTTTGCTGTTCAAGCAGAATCCCTTGTAATTACTGAGTTAAATTTCTCCCTCTCTCTCTTCCTCCCCTCTCTCTCTGTTCGTGCGGACGGAGAAGCAGGTCCAGACAATAGGCCTGGCTCTCCTGTCATCCCTGATAGATGACTCAAGGGTCTCAGGGTGACATTAGCATCACAATAGACTAAACCAACAATATGGAGGCATTCAGCAGGAGAGTCCCCGACTGGGTCTGGGGGTTGGGGAAGGGGGCAGGAAGCCTTTTACTTAACAAAAACAATGGGACACTGGAAACAGTGCTTATCAAGAGGACTACCTGTCACTAACAATAAAGTAGAATTGAGGCTTGGAAGTTAAACAGTTGACAGACAACAGTATTGTATGTGCAGGGAGCAGTTTCAAAAAACCCTAACGTATTTGAATACATACATTATAAAAACATAATAGTTGAAGTAACAAAACCCAGAGTTTATAACCATTAAATATAGCCACACTGCGGAAGCACGTTGCCTGTCTGACGGTGAACTGGAAGGGAAAGCACTCTGTTGCTGACCTGACAAAGATGTCAGATGAAACATTTCGGTAAGATCCCGCAGGCCTTCCCACATGAAGGTGTGGCTCCGTGGATCTCCCTCCTCCTCCTTCCCCTGCTCTCCCCTCAGTAACGTCCAGGGTCAGTAAGAGAGGGGGGCTCCGCCTCTTATGCTGGGGAAATCCATTTAACAAGACAGAGGAAAACGCCTGCTGATCCCAACATCTGACTCCAGCCGACCAGCTGCCTATTATGGGGTGGCTTGTGGCTTGACGATTTATTGTGATCAACCTCTGATCAACCTCTGATCAACCTCTGATCAACCTCTGATCAACCTCTGAACAACCTCTCTGCCCAGATCAAGCGTGAGGCCCTAAGAATGACTTCAAGGCCAATGTTGTCAAGCGCACACACTCTCACCCTTCTAAGGGTCACAATAGTTACAACCCTCCAACAAACACACACTCTAACGCTCCCCCTCCCCATAAACACTCACACACACTCTCACCCTTATAAGGGTCACAACAGTTACAACCCTCCAACAAACACACACTCTAACGCTCCCCTCCCCATAAACACACACACACTGTAACCATTCTTAGGGTCACAATCATTACAACTCCCCCCAAACACACACACAAACAAGCACATTTCCCATTCATCCCTTTTGTACAAACTGGAGGTTAAAGCCTGTACATCTACCAGAGAAGGCCGTCTGTGAGTGCATCCATAAGCCTCCCGCTGAGGAGGTCACACTCGCAAGGTCCCAAGGTCACACATGCAAACACTCTTAAGACCGTGGCACGCTGCGGTGATTCTACGTCCTGCGATTACTCAGCGTTCCTTCTACCGCTGATCGCTTGCTCACCCCATCCTGTGTTTTGACCACCAACGGCTAGCATCTAGCATTTAGCGATTCTAAACGCAGGCTATGAGCCAATCAGAAAAATGGAGAGAAAAAACACTGGTAAAAGTCAACAAGAGAGAGAAAATATTATTTGATGAGTGTGCACAAAACTGATCACCTAAACAGCGTTCCAAGCGGAAAAAAGGCACTGTGAAAATCGCTAATCAGGGCAAGGTGATAATTGCTCCCACATCTGTGCGCAAAAGAAGTGCCTATATGCAGTGCTGGCTCTAGTCATTTGAGCCCCCACTCTTCTAGAGAGCAGGGGCCCTAAGCAACAGCTAATGCTGGAGCTGGATTCTGACACTCAAGCTCTTTGCTTTTTGCTCCTACCTTGGCCCAGAAAACTGACCATGGGTATTTTTGACATATTACAGCAGGGGTTGGCAACTATTTTCAGCCATGCGACATGGGTATTTGTACACTGCAAATGGACCAGAAATAATGGAAAGAAATTACTGTATTGTATCATACCTTAAGAGAAATGACAGTTGATCACAAAGTATCTTATTTTATTTGTGGGAGTACAGTGGATATGGAAGGTATTCAGATCCCTTCACAGCGTTCTGCTGTGTTAAAGACTTAATTTGTGATCATCAAAATGTGATACTCTTCCTTACTAATCTCAGCGATGTACTCCATTTCTTTCTCCAAAAAGTATTCAGAATATATTAGCCATTAAGCTTTTTATATTAGTAATAATACATATTTATAATTCACAAATATTTAAATTATTTTCTCCCCTCCCCTCAACTCCCAATACAAGCACACAGGCAGGCAGTTCCTAATTATTCACACATCTAAGGGTTAGATTTTCTCTCCAGTCCAAACATATGATAAAATATCTTGTTTGGTCAGCTATATCTTACTTACGCACAATATGTGTTTCTTATATATTTGACGTTGTGTAATGGGCTGAGGAAATGTATTTATGTGAGCTAAACCAACAATATAACTCTATAATTACTAAGCCCAGTGCTTTATCTTGGCTGCCCAAATCTAGGGTATGCCACTACCACCTAGATTGTAGCAGTTTCTCCCATTTTTCCTTGTAGATCCTCTAAAGCACGGATGGGCAAACTTTTTGGCTCGGGGGCAACATCTGCATTTTGAAATTAAATGTAGGGCCATATTTTTCACTTACAATGTGTAATAATTTTAAATATGACACAAATGTATAGGAATAGGCTGGTGTGTTGTTTTTTATTCCCCTCAAAACAGTGTTATTACCTTCCGCGGGCCGAATGCAACTGCCTTGCGGGCCGCATTCGGCCCTCGGGCCATAGTTTGCCCACCCCTGGTCTAAAGGTATGTCAGATTGGTTGTGGAGCTTTGTTGAACTGCGATCTTTGAGTTGCTGTCGTGCTGACAGATACATCTCCTCCCCCTATCTGAGGTCCTGTGGGCACTGGAGCAGGTTTTCTGTATTCGCCTCCGTTCATCCTTCCTTCAATCCTGACCAGCCCCTCAGTTGTCTGAAATATATTAATCCATGAAACAAGCATTTGCTGATATACTGTATATTTAACTTTTCTCTCAACCGATTAATTTCCTATTTGCTCTTTTAATATTTTGATTTGGGGACTGATTGGTTGTGAATATAGGCAGTTGAGGTCTGTTGGTTAGGCTTACGATTGTCCACGGTACCAGAGTGGGTAAAAACATGGCTAGCAACCATGGCCAACAATCATTCAGCGGTAATAGATCATTACTTTCACTTTCAGAAAGTGCCCAATTGAATAGGCGTTTGCCAAATTCCCGTGACTCCTGATATACATAATTGTACCCAGTGGAGGCCGGCCCTCACAGACACTCATAAGCACTGTGTTTAGTCTTTAAACCTGATTAATGGAACATGAGTCTCATTAGGTGGCGCGGAATCTGACCGCTGATCAATTCATTTCTCCTTATAACGCCGTTGTACGTAATGAATACCTCTTCAAAAGTCCATTTATTTCTGCCAACACCAAAAAGAAATCAATACCTAACTTCAATTGACCTTAAACTGGGCTAAAATTGCCAGTGTTTAGGGAGTGGCTGATGTAATGTGTCAGGTGAACCACGAAAGATTAAAAGGTGGGGTATTTCTCCTCAAGCTAACAGGCCATCATGAAGCAACAGATCACGTACCAGGGCTTTGCGGAGACACGGAGAGGATTACACCAGCCAACCTCTGCTTAATGGTGACCCATTCAGGGCGGAGGGAGTTCCAGGCTCCAGATCACCCATTGGCCCTAGCCGGCTCTACATCCTCTCCCCCTGGCCTTTCCCGCTGAGATGGGCCGGCTGCTGCCCCCCCCCGCTTAGAGTGTGGTATGCTCTCACAGGGGACCAATATTACAGCCAGCTCTTGTCTGAATCACTATCAATTAGGAGCCACTGAGTATATCATCGCATACATTACTGCATAGGCAGGCCTGGCCGTTGGGTCGGGGGGCGGAGGAGCGAGGGATGGACTAAACAACCGGGGACGCGGGCAACAGTCCAGAACGTCTGCTGGACTAATCTGTGAGGACGGTGGTCATTAGGAGTCCCCTGAGGAGCTCGCGGCGGCGCGGGGCCAATGTGTGAACATGACGCTGGCAGGCAGGCATCTCCTCCCCCGCCTCGCCCGCCTCCCCAAAACACAGTCAGACTCAGGGTGGAATCAATATTTTCAATCTCTCAGGATCAATCCAGCATCTGAACACAAAGAGGAACCTGTTAGCGGTGACCAATATCTGCAAATGACAAGCCAAAACTTTGTGGGCCTGATGTGATTGGCTTCTCCTTCTCTCCACGCACTTCCCTTTAACTCAGGTAGGCGGAAAGTAAAAACGTTGTCTGGGAAAGTTGTAAGGGAAGTCTATCCATTTCCAACAAATAAATCCCACCCAATCGCTTCTCTCTGTAACGGTCTGACAGCTCCAATCAGTCTGGACGAGATCGCTGCCTGCGATACAGACCAAACACCATCAGAAACCGGTAAGTACACAAGTTTGCCAAGACCAGCTTTATTGTGTGCGTCTTTAAAATAAACACTGTGTTGGCAGGGTTACTACATCTCCAAGCCGGTCATCAAGATCTCTCTTCCCAAGGATGTCATCTAAATTGTACGGGTTCTAAATTCTGCATGAAGAAAAAGAAAATGTGCCCACACGGCTCTCTGCACCTGCACTCCAACGGCTTGCAAATGCGGTGATGGTAGGACCCCTACAGCCTGACACCATCATGCATAAAAGCACCAGAGTAAGATTATGAAAACCCTGTACATATTCCCACCATCATAACTCATTTGTGGCCTATAGCCCTTTTGCTTCATAGGTTACAGTGGGTGTACCACAAGGAAAATAAAAAACGTGTACTGAGACATCATGGTTATTGCATCATAATGTGTACGCATTTCTTGTGTACTAAATGTTACAGGAAGCAACGCAGATTTTTAGGCCACTGATGAAATAACGACTGATGGGCTTTGCAGGGTAGTGACCTGTGTTCCATTTGTCTCAGTGCTGTCCAGACTGCGGGTAAATACTCTGTGGTTTAGAGACCGAGGTTTTAGGAAGCAAGAACAACTATACCTGCGGAAAGCACAAATTGGAAATCACATAATTGGAAGGAGAGAACATTTAGGGAGTCTGCCAATAATAAACACTGTCTGCCAATAATAAAAGGCAAACACTGCTTAAAAATTAGAACCTTACATTGCTAAAACAGCATGATGTAATTCGTGAAGGCTTGGTCAGATCATCATAAAGGATTTCATGAATACAAACGTAGTTTAATCCACAGAATCGACAGAAAGAGAGACACTGCCACTTTAAGAAGCCAGGGGATCCAGTGTTTTACTCAAACAAAAGCAGACGATTGGGAGCATGCAACCTGAAACCAGCCACAGTTCTTATGACTCTCACAGGCTTCAGTACTGTGACACACCCCTGAAAAGTCCCTGAAACACACAGGCAGACGGATAGTTTCTACTAACCAAACCCTGCTCATACATGCAAATATCTCCTGACAAACATCGAGTAAATCTCTCCATGCTAAAATCACCACCTAGGAAATGTTAACTATGTAGTCTCTCTAGAGATCAGTAAAAACATAGAAGCACATTCTCTTTTCTTTTAGGAATCGGATGGGAATTGAGCCTCAGGGTTACACCCACAAAAATCTATATTGTGTCCTTTACATGGACAAAACAAACATTGTACGAGTAAATCTTCTGTACAACGAATTACTGTTAATACTCTTTGACATTCTACACTGACATTTTAGTCTTTATACAGACACGTCTTTTCCAGAGCGATTTACATGAGCAATTATTGCTAAATGCCTCGCTCAAAGGCTCAACAACAGATTGTTACATTGTCAAACCAGCCATGTTTGAGTTACTGGCCACCAGACCAGGTCTGCCTTCTTGCTGGTGGCTCAGTCAACCCATCTGATGTCCCCAGATCTAAATCAGACCCTGATTAGGAGGATGAAAACCCTCCAGGACCAGAATTGAATTGCCCCGCATTAGGCTACAGTATCTGCTGCATGGGAACACTGAGGCCTGTGATTGGGTGTGTTGGCGTGTACATTTGCTTGTGTTTGAGTGGGTGCCTGCTCTTCCGGGCTTGCATGACCGTGCCTGTACGTACGTGTAGGTGTCTGTATACAATTGTCTGGATCCCCCCCCCAAAAAAACTCAGATTCCACGGTGCATTCCATGCTGACGAGGAACCAGTGTCGGATGTGCCTGAGCACACCAACTGAGCACCGCATTACCGAAGGAGAAACCAGGCTGCATCGAGAGGATCATAACAGACATACCGACTGAGCACCGCATTACCGAAGGAGAAACCAGGCTGCATCGAGAGGATCATAACAGACATACCAAGTGAGCACCGCATTACCGAAGGAGAAACCAGGCTGCATCGGGAGGATCATAACAGACATACCGACTTCCGCTCACAAACCTTACGAAAACCGGTTGTCGATCAACTCACAAAATGACTGTTAAATGCAAAGCGATAATAGGAAGATACCCAAAGTATCTCCCCACCGTTTCCACTGCTACGCTGCAAGTAAGCCGTCTCCTCAGCGCTATTTAGGCTCCTGCCACTAGCATTACATCACCCACTAGTCAACAAATAACAACAACAAGCGCTCTCGGACCATTGTTCTTGCTGAGCGGCCAAGCGTTCCGACCCAGCCCCCCCCCACCTGACAACCGGAGGCTCTGGGTAATAGGGCAAGCAGGCAGGAATCTAAGACAAGTGCCAGCACGCCGTGTCTGGTCACACCTCACACACAGGGCCTCAGTCATCAGCGTAGGTCAACCCCGGGGTCTGCATGCAGAGGACACTCCCGTTAAGGATTACAGCACTGATCATTACATGAGGCAGTGAATATGAATGTAAATCCACTCGATGAGCTCAAAGTGATATGGCAACCAGACCGTTTCTTTCCGCCTGTCCTTTCTACTCTTAGAGCTAGGCCTTTTGAACACACACACGCACGCACGCACACACACACACACACACACACACTTCTTTCTATATGCCACAGGCACAAAACAACAACAGGTGCAGGCAAGCAGCGCCAGAATTGTCAGCAGTGAGGTTGATTTAAAGTGACAGCACAAAGAGCACATATAAATGCTTCCCTCCATGAATTTTAAAGGATAAAATGTCATGTACCTTTGAGTCTCGTAACTGAAACAGCCTCCGTTTGAAAATCGTACAACATTTTTACGAGCAGACAATTGGAAACAAATGTCCCTGAATGTAAATTAAATATATAGCGGGAGTAAACGTTGAAACGAACAGTTAAACGCAGAAAAAGGATTACTGACTGACCCAGGATGACTAGATCATTTGGGTGTGTGACAACCTCTGAACTGATGACCTTTAAACCCTTTACATTATTCAACACAACCCCCTGCGATTCTCACACCGCCAACATCCAGCCCCGTTCTGACTACACTTCAAGGGGTCATCTTATCGGGAGAAAAACACATCACGTAATTGTAATTCTTCCTCCGCGTGTGAAAACACAGCGGCGTTCCATTGCCACAATGGCTCAGGAACAATGAGGGGATTATTGTGGAGGTGTGTGATGCCTCTCCGGCCTGAAGTTCCGCACACTCCATCCTGTGTGAATTCAGGTGACTCGGGGAGCCTGAGCTGATCCCAGAATTCCTCATTACCTGCGCAACAGGGGAGCTCAGATCTGCTCGCTGTCTCTGAGAGCGCTGCAGGGCCCAGCGAGGAGAGACCCGGAGGAGCACAGCGCTGGGCCATCGGGGGCAAGTCAGGTCTGCTCATTATGCCTAATTCATCCTTGGCATCCCTGCAAACCAAGTGCCACTTAGTGCCCAGAGGAGGGGCATGGGTAGGCCCACTGATGAGACGACATAGAACACGGCATAATAGGATAGCTTTGTTCCAAAAAGACACAAGAAGAACCCAGGCTAACTCTATGCTGACTGATAACGGCTTCAGCAGGAGCGTTTACAAGTACACAAACGACGGATTGTTCTATTACGGGATCCCGGCTAGGTCCGCACGGTAAACCCAAATATTGAATATCCCACAAACACTAGGCCTAAACGCAACCCTTAAAGCGCTTGGTATTCTTCTTGAATACATCTCAGATGGACGAAAAACAACAACATTCTAGGCTATTCTGTTACACCAACTAGCATATTGTAATCAAAACTCAATTAGTATTTCTGAGCACAGGGATTTGTTCGAGGTTAATTGTCCGATGCTCTAACCACTAGGCAGCCGGTGGGAACTAGTTCTGTATGATGGTCAGATTGATAAAGGAGAATTGGAAGAGCTTCCGTCATCATCAACATTTCCAGTTTGGGGACATTTTTGCTTTACCGTAATGTCGACACTATCTCATGCGCTCCACATAATGCATTAACGCTAATTCAACATTACTCAAACAGAACAGCTTATGTATGCAGCTGCCAACACCTCAAATATGTTGACACACTAGAACAGACATCAGCCCAGTTTTCTACCATCGAAGCGAGACAGAAATGCAAAAAAACAGACACTTTGTCATTAAATTCTTGCAGCCAAATACATCTTCATTCTATGCTACTGTACAAGTAGGTTAGTTAATGCATATATGATGAAATACATGGAGAAAATTAATGAATGGAATATTGAAAGAAATATTTTAATGGTGACGACTGTTCTATTCATAACATTTCTATGCATTTTCTTAACCAACCCATCAGATTGTCCCGGAGGGGGAGATACTGAGTACTGTGCTAAAAGAACACTACTGTTATGACCCTAACCCAGAGGCCTCTACAATGTCTGTGACGTTTTCATGCTATTTACACATTGTACAGTATTGTTAATGATGAGTAACTATTTCCTTTAGTTCTCCAAGTATTCCTTACTGTGCCCTCATTAGGCATTATATGGTCCATGATCTATTCCTGGGTTCATTATGCATAATTGGCTGAGTAAACCACAAAGAAGAGCATCTGTTGGCATTTCCTTCTTTACTAAAACCAAACGGTCGCCCCGGAAAAGCACAACCTGACTGCCCCGTGAATGTGGTGAACCGCTACCAGCCAGTCAGCAACATAGTACATCATCAGGAAGATGTTTGGCCAGCCAGATGAACAGATCGTTAACTACAGCCTTCTCTTATCTGCACTTCAGTGAACCTTTCCCATGTGCAATCCAAACAGATGCAGTGTGGAGGGCGGAGCCTAGAAAAGGCCCAATCAAACAGCCTCTGTGATCGGTGCATCTCCCTAGACAGATGGTTGTTTCACACATCACCTTCAGTCACGACATCACCGCTCTATTGCAGAAAAATATTATATTTAGACTATTTTTTTCATATCTGCAAAAGTGTGTTGTCTAGAAAAGTGTAATTTGGCTGTGCTTATGCAACTCTTCCACCCGAGGTTAAACACCTGGGAACATGCAATATATTCTGAATTTCCGGACCAACATTAAAATTCAATACATAGTGTAGAGCATTTTTTTGTATCCTTTATTTCGGAGCTGGGGTAAAAAAAAGAGTCTTGAACAGCAGATTAATTATGTAAGTAAGCAGCAGTCTGGGGGCTCTTTGACAGGGGCCACAGACCCATTCTCACTGTGCTTTTCATGATCCTCTCATCAGCCAGCCCAGGGCCAGGCTCTGCTTACCATGCAGCTGTGCTGTTGTTCACTCCAGTCACAATCAACCTCTGAGACTGGGCACGGCGCCAGCCCTGATGAGACTCAGAAAGCCCTTCAGGTAAACACTGCCACGATAGGGTAAGAAGTAGAAATTAGGCATTGTTTTGAATGGAGAGGCAGTTGCTATAGAGACTGTTGCTAATTAACTGTACTTGGCCCAGGGGTAACAAAGGGCTTAAGGGCACTCAGGGCGGTTCCTCTTGTGATGAGTTTCAGGCGTGGTACCCACTGCTATTCCCAGGGTCTCCTGTCACCTAAATACCTGTGGCTCCACCCCTCGCCGGTCACAGATACGTTAATACTCGCGGCTCCACCCCCCACCTCCCGTCTGTCACAGATGCTTAATATCTGTGGCTCCACCCCTTGCTTATCCCAGGTGCCTTAATACCCGTGACTCCGCCCCTGACCTCCTGCCTGTCACAGTTGCCATGAGAGGGGCTCTGATGGCCTGTCATTCTGCCTGTCTGGACAATGACAAGGTCCAGGATTACAGGGCTGTGTGAGCAGAGTCGCTGATGGTTGGCAGGGCCCAGCTCGCCCTCTTAAAAAACAAATCATTGTGGCGTTTCAAACCAATCAATGCCCTCCATCAGCGCTGAGGACCACTTCATGGCTTTCTCATCATCTCTGGTGGCATCCTGAAGTGATGCCCTGCAAGCAAGAGCAGCTCACTAATGGAAATCTGTAGCATTCAGGGAAAAACAGACACATATCTAACGTCGTAAACAAAACGCTTCAGTGTTTCAAAGGAAAATGCAACAGGTCTGAATGTTCTACGAGGATATCTAAGCATGGGTCTCTTTCTGGTAGATCTGCTTTCACTGATGGCTACCACTAGAGATAAACCCTTTGTTCTCTTTTCATCCGAACAACACTGGCATCATACATCCATCCCAACAATTAACGATTCGTGTGGCGGGAGAGAGGTGTGAAATTCCTGAGGGAGATGAAGAGGCTTGGTTGTGAGGTTCTTCTCAGCTCTCCAGCCAGACACAGTGTCTCCTACTAGACAACATTGCCTCATTGAGAGACTAATCTCTTCACAGAGTACAACACTGACGACTGTCTCCATAGCAGTCTACATTGGCATTCTTCAAATAATTTAATAGGGAATTAAAATCTGTAAAAACAGTAAACAAAAATCAGACATTGCTGGTTGATTCGCTTGAAGTCCACTTATTATAATTTCCTAACGTGACCCAGCACATGTTCCTAACGTGACCCAGCACATGTTCCTAACGTGTACCCAACACATGTTCCTAACGTGACCCAACACATGTTCCTAACGTGTACCCAGCACATGTTCCTAACGTGACCCAACACATGTTCCTAACGTGTACCCAACACATGTTCCTAACGTGTACCCAACACATGTTCCTAACATGTACCCAACACATGTTCTTAACGTGACCCAACACATGTTCCTAACGTGTACCCAACACGTGTTCCTATCGTGACCCAACACATGTTCCTAACATGTACCCAACACATGTTCCTGACGTGTACCCAACACATGTTCCTAACGTGACCCAACACATGTTCCTAATGTGTACCCAACACATGTTCCTAACGTGTACCCAACACATGTTTCCAAGCAAAACATTCTCAATTAAAGGGCAGCATTTTCTGGACTGGGCAGTGCCATAGTCATTTTTATGTCTCAGTGACAATGAGCAGAGTCATAGTTCACGCTATGATGGATTTGGCACTAGGACCCAGCAACAGCTGCCGGGTTGAACAGAAGAGCTAGCCCTGCCCCCAAGCAGAAAGAGCCCACTAACCCAGTGAGACCTGCTCCAATGTGCTCCCCTTCCAGCCAGCCCATCCGCCACACAGTCCCGCCAAACTTAGTCCGGCACTGAAGAAGAACACGCCAACCAGCCTCCCTGGTCCCAGAAGAACCAACACAAATCTTCCCCCACACACTCTCTTTCAAAAGCCCTTTCACACAGTGAATACTGGCACTCAACCCAGTCGGTCTTTAAGGTACAATAAACAAGCTTGTGTAAAGCTATCCTCTGCATGTACGTTTTCTGTCCCCACAACTTTTGTGGATTTCACAAATCCGTTTGCTACCTCCATAATTTAAATAAGTGTAAAATGGCTTTCCCAGAGGCATTACATTAGTAGCTGGATGACAACCAATGTATTTGGATGGGTTGGTGTTAGAACATGTTGTTCTCTTGGCAGTGATGTAAAGGCATAGGTTGTGCTACCACCAGGCCCCAATCGGGTACTGGGCCTCATTGCTTGAAATATGACTACAGGTTTCCCTGGAGAGAAGGATGGGTACTCAGTGATCTTAGTGGTGCAGGGTACAGTTCTGAACAAAAACATGAATAAAGTCTGCTCTTGTCCGCAAAGGGGTTAGAATGATTTCACAACTTACTGACTTTCGATTGTCTGGTTAACCATGATAAATTGTTTTGGTTGTTTTGCTTCAAGGCCCACTGCATCGAAAAACCAATTTCTCTTCATGAAACCAGTATTAAAAACACAAGTTGCAGTGTCAACAAAGTGGGAATAGGATAATCGTGTCGTAAAGTCAGTCTCATAGAAAAGTTGCGTTTTGTTAGAAAATCTATGCAGAAATCAATCAGCATGCATATTATTTCCAAACATCTGTTTGATTTTCTTTTTCAACAAAACAAATCTCATTAATTTGTTCCACTGAACAAAGCAAAACAGACCAAATATTTTCACATTAAAAGTACATTTCCTGTATTGTATTGGAGGCTGTGTATTGAGATGTGTACAGAATTGTCCTTGAAAGGAGAGATGCATATCCCTAATGGCACTTAGGCTGCTGATGGAGCCTGTTGTCACATATCGTACATCCCAGCCTATATTTCAGTGTGATGGACTGACCGCCCTGGCCCAGAACCAGGAGGCCACTCCCTGGATTGTGCTGGTGGGTACGCAACCGGATACCCAGCACATCTGGCATAGTTGACCTCCACTCAATCCCCCTGATCGTAGGCAGGCCAAGGTACATTCAATACCCCAAACAACACGACCACTGACAGAATAGCTGTAAACACAACTCTCCACCACACTCCCCTTAGAGAGCGCTAAACACAAACAGAGCACAAGGCGATGTATTTTCCTGAAAGTGCGTAGCCTTGAATCGAAAATGATCATATTCTTTATGCATCGGCTGAGCCAGTACAGGCCTATCAATTCTCCCAAGGTTCGGATGTGACAAAAAAACATGGTGTGTTATGATGAATTACATTTCGGAGTATTTTCCAAAGGAAGACGCGCCTCAGCTAAAATAATTAGACCCTTAAACAAACGGGAAATTCATTTTCCATGCAGTAAATTTCACTCTTAACAAAGAACGATCCCAACCGAAAGGAAGCTGGCGTTTTTATTAGAGAATGTCCATTTAGCACTAGCGAATCTTGGACTTGTTTGTTAATCATTTCAAACTTGCTACGCAGGCCTGTTTGTCATGCTGTACTCTAGAGCGCTGAGGGTGGAAGTGAGTTTCCTGGGCACTCCCAGTCTACTTGTAGAGGAACAGAGAGGAGGGGGTGCTGGGAGATGACTGGTCATGTGGTCCCCTTTGTACCGGCAGCTAAGGGTGGTTCATTGCAACTCCTAGACTTTACAGTTCGTTAGGCCGGAGGGGTCACATGACAGCTGCAAATGAACGCCCCGAGGGGCTTTCTGCTTTCACTTGACACTGACAGGCTGTGAGAGTCCAACACCGCAGAAAGAAAATATTCCCTCTTTCCATGACATCACCCCGCCAGGAATGGGGGAGGGGGGGGCACAGCTGGGGGCAGCCGCATTACCATCTGCTCCTGACTAACAGTCCATGCCGCTTTACTTATGGACTCCTACTTCTGCTGGCCAAGGGAATAAACGTGTGGCCGCCAGGAAGCGGTTTTAAAGAGTTAAACGATGTCACTACCACCTGACAAAGGCTTTACTGCAGCTGTTTTGCAGCTGGGCAAAAAGGCTCAATGCAGCTGTTTGGAGATCAACATCAATTGAATATTTAAAACAATATGTACTTTATTGTTAGTGTTCCATTATATTTACAAAAATTAATTAGCAAATAATGCTTTTGCGAATACTGTCTTGAAGGGGGAAAATCCCAAACTAGTTACTAGAGGTTTAGAACTACTTCTTAGTGGTCGATTTAATGCTTGGTACAAAAACATGCAGATTACAAGGTCCCATGTTGATTATAGTTTAAAATCAGCAACAATCAGGAAATAACACATACCAATTCTAGTCCCATAACAACAGTGTTTAATAAGCTGCTGTAGAACATTGTATATTGTATGTATATATAGGCTAAACTGTGACTGGGCTCGGCCATGTGAAGTGTGATGAATAAAGCCAATAACTGCCCCTCCCTCCACATACCCACCCACGTCCCAGACCCCAGGTACTCACCATACATCTTTCCCTCGTCCGAAAGAATGATCTTCCTGCGCCCACAGGGGGGATATATGGCCAGGGCCTCCTGGAAGCTCTGCTCAATGTCGGGGCTCCACACCCCCTCTGCATCGTTGTCCATGGGCTTGTCTGCCGAGTCGCTCAGTCTCTCCATGTCCTCGGCAGGGCTCTCGCTGCCGCTCCAGCTGCTGGGGTCCATGGTGGCGCTTGGGCTCTCCAAGCCGAAGCCTGGAGCAAACTGGGGAGAGACCTAGAATTGCCAATAAACAAACACAGTGCCATTCGTCACTTCATGCAGAACAGACATCTGCCTCTAAGACGTCAAAGCGTTGCCCATGCCCAGTGGTCGATGAGATGGACAGCCAAAGAAGAAAGGATTCCTGGCCCACCTATCTAGCTGTGGTGTTAGGATTCGTCAACCAGGGCCGGAAACATTGCTTTGTCCTACTTTCTGTCGTACACAGTTCCATTATGCAATTCTGTGTGTTAACTACTATTTAGAACACAGAGGATGTGATAGAGGTCAAGTGCCACTACTTCATCAGAGGATAGCTTTTACTCCTGTAGTTGTAGCTTTACCTCGTTTCCTTTCAGCACAGTTACAGCTGAACGCAGTGGTTAAATGAATAAGCAGGCTAATAAAACACAGACTGCAGATGAAAAATATAATAAGAGCATAACACTTAAACACATCCACTGCACCTGGTATCTTCTACAAAGGAGTAGTTAAAGCCTTTACACCAGCTGTCTGGACTGTCAAATAGACTATTAAATGTGACTGAAATTTATGTTGGAGGACAGCAAAACATTTATGAGTCAATAAGAAATAAAGAAGCCTACTTCCAAAAGAACACAACAATAGCTGTACCATTTTAAATTCCAAATACCTCTTTATTCAAGGACACACTCTGTTTTCCACATTTTGAATTCTCCTGACATACAAAAGGCCATTGTCAGATTCCAACCTTTTCTGCACATTAACATTGTGTAAATCACTAATGCTGAATAGTAACCAAAAGAAAAACTCCTCCAAACCGTTTGCAAGCAAGATTGCAGGCAAGATCATATCTGATAATTAGTGTTGAAATCATATTGAAATTAGGGCCAGAAAAGCTAGAAACTTGCCCATTGCCCTATTTCAACCTATTTTGCATGAAGTTACTCATGAGACCAATGTGGCTATGAAAGTATTCCTGTAGACATTCTGACTTGACTTTTATCAGTGAAAATCCCAACCACTTGGGACATTTGGTGGATGTTCTTAAAGCCCACTTCTCAGTCTTCCTCCCCTCTTCCTCCCCTCTCCCTCCCCTCTCCCTCCCTCCCTCCCCTGCTTCCTCTCTAGGCGAGGCATCCTATTCAAGAAGCCCAAGCTTTTGTGACGTGAGACAAGCAGCATATGTTTCTTCTAGAACGTCGGTTTGTGAGGGAGTAGAGGGGGGATGGGGGAGAATAACTCACAGAGAGCAGAGGGAGCTTTTACTGAATTCTGTTTTTGTGCTCCGACTGCTGACACAGCACAACTAACTCCCAGACTGATGAGGGAGGGGAAAATCTCCCACCTCGACCACTAAATGCCTTGGGATTCCTCTCCCGCCCAGTTCCCCCACCCAGATGGAATAATGACCTACACTGGTAATCACTTCCAGCACGGACATGATGTGATTTTAATACTTGATCTCTACTTGATGGTAGACTAGTTTTCCTTTAGTCAAATTCATTCAAACTGTACTTTTTCAAAGCACTTTCTAGAAGCAAGCATTTCTAGAAGCGAGCACAATGTGATTGCCATTATGGAATGCAAAAGGAGTCTTTCCATCATTCCTAAATAGCGACGAGGTGTCCTTTCCAGAGGTTCACCACTTCAGAGAGCGAGAGAAAGAGACATGGCTAATGGGACTGTCTGGAACTGTGTTATTCCTGCTAGCTCGTGAATTCCCTCCAAAAGGCAACACTGACATTTTGAAGGATGTGTAGTGAGCTTGTGGCCATGTACATCCCCTCAGGTGTGTCACGCTAGGATGATGTTCCCCACTTCATGTACAGGTGGTTTCCCCTGACGTACAACAGCAGGAAATGAATACTGTTATGTTGAAGCGTTCGATTAATTATTGAACCCACCACCCCACCCCCAGTCAAACAACAAACTAGGATTTGTCACTATGGAAGGACAGCTGAAATCTTTACTACATAAACAAAAATTATACCAGCATAAAAAATAAAGCCTGTTCTGCGCTGTGACAGACATACAACCCTGTTTCCAAAACAATATATTGGGGAATCATGGGCTAAAGAGGATAGGGACCATTTGACTTCTGATCAGCGCACCGTTCACTAGCCAGCCTCCCTGATGATAGGGGGGGTGCATCAGTGCGCATGGCATGGGAGACAGCATAATGATGAACAATATGTACAGGATTTGGAGACAATGTCTTTATCAGGGAAGACCTTGCTTATTACAGCCAATGCCAAACCACATTCTGCACGTATCACAACAGCATGGCTTCTTAGTAAAAGAGTCTGGGTGCTGAACTGGCCTGCCTGCCGTCCAGACCTGTCCCCTACTGAAAACATCTGGCGCCTAATGAAACAAAAAATACCACAAAGAAGACCCCAAACTGTTGAGCCGCTGAAATCCTATATCAAGCAAGAGTGGGAAAACAATTCCCTTTCAAAACCACAGCATTTGGTTTCCTCCGTTCCCAAACGCTTACGGAGTCTTGTTATAATAAGAGCAGATGCAACACAGTGGTAAACACGCCCCTGTCCCAACTTTTTTGAAACGTGTTGCAGGCATAACATTTCAAATGCATTCCAGAAACCATAAAAAAAATATTTTCAACATATGAAATGTTGTATTTGTACTATTTTCATTTTAATATAAGGATAAATAATTTGCACATCATTGCATTCCGTTTCATATGCATTTTACTCAGCGTTCCAACTAATCAATCAAGCCTATTGTATAAATACTATTTTACATCAACAGTTTTATAATAACTAGGTGGTACTCTATATCATTTTGCTAATATAACCCCTATAAGCCTTCCGCTCTCCACCATCCATTGCTGAGGATGTTGTACAGATGTGTTAGCTGTAGGGTTACTCTGAGGTGGGCACTGCACACTACATAGCATGAAATTACACCCAATTCAAAAGACTAAGGCAGCATTGGGGGTCAAGTGCTACTTTTCTCCTCTTGGCCAGTATAAGCACACTCAATGTACATCTGGAAGATCTACAGTAGGTTAATGTATTTCACAAATGAATGGTGGCAGTTCATTGTGCTATATTTAGATGCCTGGATAGATAGACGGTGCTATTCATGTGGTGAAAACTACAAGCCACACCAGAGCTGGCTTTCTTCAGCCTACTTTAATGACTTTCACTTAAATTAGGCAGTAGTACATTGTAGTCTATTAACTTCAATATGTGTTAAAGAGCATCCAAAATATCCACAGAGTTAAACCAAAACAATCACTACGCATAGCTGATGTCGCCGTCCAATCATTGGGCTTGGTGATAAATCTCCCTAAACAGTTTGCCTTCACCAATATTTTATAAGAGACATCTTTAAATGAGCAGCTTTATACAACCAGATAAACTCTGATAAAAGCTGATAATCTCTTCCTTGAAAATTGAGAGGGAATATGACATCAGGTGATCTGATTTACCCAGAGTATGTATACATATTTAACTACACATGACATATTTTACTCATCCCCTGACATGTAAGTATATTGTTCTTGCCCTTTTGAATGGGCTAATCTTTGAAGCAAAACAAAAGCTTGTTTCAGGTTTTTAACTTTATAAAACCAGCCAGGTAATTACAAGGTTAGTGGATGTTCACCATATTGTTTTTACAAGTCATTACAACCTATTTGAATAATCAAAAAATATCGTGACTGAGCAATGGAAATTCTGAACATGTTTTGGTCTAGGACCTACAAAGACTTATTCTTTAATTGAACACCCTCTAAATTATTTAGACACTGCTGGGATTTCTCACATCTGTTTGTATAAAACATTGAATAAAAGCACTAGTCTCCCAAGTGACACAGCCCTTGTACAGTTTTTTTACTTTTACTTTTTTTTACAACAGTTTGAGAGGTTCCCAGCAGGTTGAAGAAATTTACCTATTATCAAGAAAGAACGAGGCCTTTTTACATACAGAGTTAATGAAAGCCAAACAGTGCATGTTTCTACATAATAGTTTCCTAATTCTACATTGGCGTGTACTTCCAGATATCCCGAGAGAGGGTTTGGTCTTAAATTGAGTCACACCCAATACATCAAAGCCCACCACTGCCATTTCCAACTGATATGAGGTTATTTTCTTCATATTTATACTTGTTTTCAAAACCTAAGTCTCATAATTGAAAGGATAAAATCATGTTTTTATTGAGATTGATAATAATAATACTACTTGGAATAATAAATACATTTAGGAACCAGAATTCTTAGAGAACAAAGGCATAATACAGAAGTTTGGCATTTTCCCAAACCTATATACAAGTATAAAAACGGGTTCCTTAAATTGTCAATGCTCAAAAAGACACTGTTATTTTGTATATTTGACAATAAATATTTAGCCTTTGACATTGTCCGGTACCAGGAGGAACCCAGGGCCAATTGCGTCAGAGTAAGACTATGGATCTCAGGATTACATCTCCTTACCTAACAGCAGTCAGGATACCGTTAGCTAGCACGTGGAGGTATGTGCACCCCTCCAATGATATGCCTCCTCAGACCATCCCCGATCCACCGCCAAACCCACCAGTGACCCATGCAGGTAGCATAACATTCACCATGGTGTCACTAGAGCCGTTCAGGTTTGTCACGTGTTCAGTGTAAACGTGCTTTCATCTGTGAAGAGAACGGGGCGCCAGTGGTGACCTGACAATTCTGTTGTTGTCAGGCAAGGGCCAATGGAGCTGCATGGTGCCGGGCTGAGCGCACTGGTCCCATTAGAGGACGTCGGGCCCTCATGCCCTCCTCATGGAGTCTGTTTCTGACAGTTTGTTCAGAATCCAATTGAGAACCTCTGGGACATTATGTATTGGTGCATCCGACGCCGCCAAGTAGCGCCACAGACTGTCCATGACCTCACAGATGCTAACACCAACCTCTGTTACATCAGAAGCATGCACTGACATACAAGCATGGGGGCCCATACAGTCACGTTATGAGTGGCCATGATGAAATTCAAGTTGAAACAGCCTGTGTTTTCAATTGTTTACTTTGTTTTTCAGTGTTGAATCCAGCCTTGAATTGGTTGGGGATTTTGGTTTCCAGTAACCGTTGTAATGTAGTTTTGTTGTCAACGAATTACACAATTTACAGTAAAGATTTTAATCGGCAAAGAGACGGCCAAGTGACGGCCAAGAGACGGCCAAGAGACGGCTAAGAGACGGCCAAGAGACGGCTAAGAGACGGCCAAGAGACGGCAAAGAGACGGCCAAGAGACGGCTAAGAGACGGCCAAGACACGGCTAAGAGACGGCCAAGAGACGGCTAAGAGACGGCCAAGAGACGGCCAAGAGACGGCCAAGAGATGGCCAAGAGACGGCTAAGAGACGGCCAAGAGACGGCTAAGAGACGGCTAAGAGACGGCCAAGAGATGGCTAAGAGACGGCCAAGATCCATCTCCGGAAGGGGAAACATTGAGTTTAGGACTTCAGTTCCTGACATGTACTGTTCCGAACTGTTTGGATATGGGTACTGTTACACGAGTACTATTGCTGTTTTTCATATTATGGAGGCGTACAAAGCAGAATGATGCTTAATAATAATGTAACTATGGTAGATGTGTGCTTAATCTGACTCCATTAATACCTTTCAGCGTAATAAAACAAAAATAAAGAAACAATATGAACACCTGCAACCTTCGGTAGGAAAATAACATTGTGGCTTTTGTGTGTCATTAAAGTTAATTATACGCCTGAAAATATTTAGGGGCAACTCCAATCAAATTCCCAACTCAGGTAAACCCAACAGTTCCAGTCATAATGACGACCACAGACAAAAACAAACATAACAAAATCATATGGAACGTGTATAATGACTACAATGTGACCACTCTTAATGTGTTGTTACTTTAAAAATAACCAATTAATCAATAGTGAAACAGTAGTGTTTACTCATTAGATCTGACACTAACGCTGTTCTATTCGTTCAAAATTCTCTAGGGCCCATGTTTGACAACACTACAAATGAATGAAACTACAGTAGCACCTACAGTAAAAAACTAAGCACACCTTTGAAAGATGTGTGTTTTTATTTTACATATTTGGACATAGCAGGCACACCCCTAGTTTCAATAGCTGGAAACAAAATTCATCCTCCACAATCACCAGAGTGAAGAAAATAGCAAAGCTTGTAGTATATACAACATATCCCCCCCAAATAACATGAAGAATGAGCACAATACATATTTATGGAGATATCTCTAACTTATCGTTTGTAAAATGTGCATATGATGCCTTTCTACGACATTGTCTGACAAATAGGCTTGAACAAAACGTAATTTGTGGCACAAGGATCTTATGACTCTCTTCTTTCCACAGTGGCAAACCACTTTCATAGGTATACTTTTGCATGACAGCACTAAGACGTTTGCAGAGACTATGCATGTATGTTGTTCTCACTGTGTCAATTTGAATGCACTTAAAATGCAACTAACAGACCCACAATTAAAACGCTAAACTGTACTAATATGGATTTGGCTGTTTATTACCCATATGCCTGGCCAACATGGGCAAAACAAACTTTCCATTAACCATTAGCTCAGACTAGCAATTACTTGGATAACTGGGTGCCAGGACTAGAAGAACACATACATACACTTGAAATACTTGTTAAGTGAATCCACAAAGAAAAAAATATTTTTGGAAGTTAAAAGTATTTCTGTCAACCCAACTGTTATTATTATTAGCCAATGAGTGACCAAACCCCTGCAACACACAGGCGGACTGTGGCAACATGCTGCTACGATGGGTAGGTAGCCACGCAAAGATGAGGTGTTGTCAGTGGTGGGTTGATTAGATAGCGGCTGGGAACCTGACGATTTGTTTAAGAAAGTTTGAGGTGGAACATGTAAAAACGATATATACCTACAGAATTGGTTCTCATGATTTGGATGTGAGCTACTAGTAGCTTGTCGTCAACCCGAGGGGTAGAGGAAGCACCTCCTCCTCCATATACAGCCTGGCTGCCCATGAACACTGACACAGAGCAGGGCCTCGCTACTGGCTTTGCCTTACGCCCACACAGACAGACACACATGCATGAACACACACACGCATAGTTCCAGGATTGGGGATTTGGATCTGTAAAAAAAAATGATGGAGGCTTAACAGGATACACCACAGGGCTGTTGTTTGATGGCAGGATTTCTAGTATCTGTTCTGGTTGAATGATAAGGTACTGATGTGTCCCATCCATTAGATGACAGGGAGAAGGGGGCTGAGAGAGAGTGAGAGGGAGGGATAGAAATACTAAAAATGGAATGTAAGAGATCAAAATATTAATATATACATTTAACGACATGTATGAAGAACGAAAATGACAACCTATGGCTCTGAGTTTTGCGATAAAAAATATGCAAAATAAAACCCATAAACAAAATCTTGCTTTGTAATTTATCACAGTTAATATTTCATACTCATTAGTGTGGTTGCCCCCACTACTATAATCTCACATATATATTATTTCTTTATTAATATAGCCACCCTAACTCCTCCCACAGTTCTTGCACTACGGAGACAAGACAGGTATCAAATGTGCATCTCGTTGCCGATTGCGTTGCTTTAAGTTGGGAAATATTCATGTTTTTGTGGCAAAAACATAGCCACACTGAACGAAGGGTAGCTAGCCACACTGAATGCAGATTACCTAGCAAATTACTTTGTCAAACTTTCCAAAATGAGGCCATGCAAATGGTTGCCATTCCTAAAGTTTGCAAGTAGTGCTAGCTAGCTACAGTACTGCAGAGACAATGAAATGGCACTAACTTCGACCATGGGACTTACTTTGTCAAAGGTGAGGCTGAAGTTATTTTGCTACCATTTTGCCAGCTATTCTGTCTTTTTAATGCGGGAGATGGGTAGCTAGCTGGCTATCTAATGGGACATATTGTTTTGTTTGTATTTGGGAGATGGACAGCTAAGTACCAGGAGATTATCTGTGTTAACTTCCTACCAGTAAAGCTGGACAACGAATACAGCTGGTGCGACTGCAACCACAGAATTGTTAGCTTTAGCTCTAGTTTTATATGCAGTGTAAACACGTTTTATCAGATTTATCAGCTTTTCAGAAAGGGGTATGGGTAAAAAAACAAGGTAGTTTACAAAGACTACTTGTAAGACCACTAAGATATAAAGATTAATATCACCAAATGTACAACATTCAGAAGATATGACATACCTTTTAATCTGCCCAATGCATAATAACACTCTTCCCATAAATCTAACTAACTTTTAACTGAAAATCAAAATACAACACAGATGCTTCTTGACAGATTGGAACACATCCTGATTAGAATGCCTTTGTAACCCTAGTTAACTTAGTTTTATTTTATAAAAATCAGTCATGTCTGACCTTTTATATCTAGTCACTGATGTGTTGCAAAGGTATTTGCCTGGACCTGGGTCATCCAAAATGCTCCCCTTTTGACACTGTCTGTTCACACAACCATTTTTCCTGGAGTCTTGACAGGTACTTCCAGGTGGATTTTGTCAAAATTAATTTGACCTTTTGAACAACATGGGTTCTGTTATGTCTGCCAACATCTAAACACTGCATTTTGGCTGAGAATCTAAGAACTAAAAGAATGTTAGGATTTTCCTGTAAGATTAATTTGAGGTTATGCAGCATTAATCCAAAAACATGCAAGAAAGTCTAGATCTAAATGTTTCAAAACATATGAAGGAATAGTCAATAGAAGACCCAAAACCAAATTGAGACGTGGTAGCAAAACTCTATGAAAGTTACAAATGGAAAACGGTTCTGCATTGAACACTATGTCAGAATAGATTCACGGCAATGTGAGAGACTGATACGCAACTATAGGAAGCTTTTGGGTGCAGTCATCGTACACAACCAGTTCAGTGAGTATAAGGGAGTATTAATTGACAGATGTCCTATGTCTATGTGTATAAAAATGGATGTGTTAAAATGTTATCTGTTTGTTTTCAATGAAGGTATATGGTGGAGAATAGGAGTGTTTTTGGGGTTATGATAATGATGCTAAACCCAACCCCAACCCCAACTGTCCACATGAACAGAAATTGTTCCTTGGGCTCTTTTACATCTGAGCCATGATATGTAAAAAACTAAGATTTGCAAATCGACCATACCATTTATAGTACATATTAACTGACTTAAGCACATCAGCATCAACAAGAAGCAACATAAAAGTAGGTTGCTCAATTTTAAATAAATGCAGAGAAGACCGACATGGTAATTACTGTATAGGAGTCATTATCACCCTTCACATGGGCGGCCATGGAACAGGCTAATTCATGTTACTGGTCTTTATAGCATCCACACATCCCCAGGACATCATGTTACATCATGTTTATCACATTGCCTCCAAAAGCCACCAGGTCCACATGGAAAAACAACCATAACTAGTGTTGGTGGAAGGTAATAACAATTGTTTTGATCAAAAACAAATTCATTCATCAGAAATATGTTTTTCTACACTCACACTAATAATTACCTGCATTGTATTCTATTCGATAGATTCGATAAAACCCAGGATCATAACTTTTGGAAAAACATCCGCTTAACATAAATCGCCTACACATATACAAATATTTGTGTGGCCGAAGTTACAGTTATTGTATTTTCTGGTCGCTTGAATGCACTTTGCATGTCTGCTTTAGCAAAATACTATTTGTATTACGGTATACTTCAAGTTGGTTCACATTCCACATGCAAAAAGATGCATCCTCATCCTTGCATTCATGATGCAAAATGCACTTTTTGACCACAACAAAATAGTTTTAAATGTATTTGTACTTTCAGTTTTGATAATTAAGTGGATCACATATATTAGATCTTTAACTAAAGTTTTAATTACACTGACAACATTTTCTAATTTACTGATTAACTTGTTTTTCAACCAGAATCAGAAACAAAAAGTAAATTCCACGGTTCAAACAATAATCATAGTCACACAAAACGTGACTTGGCATTTGGTTGTTAACAAATAGATTTTAACCAATGTCATGCAAAGCTGAAATTCATTAATACAACCATGTAGAAGTTGCAAACTGGCTTTCACCAGCCTATCATCTTCTGGTATCTCCTCCTTTTTAGTTCTTTAAACACATTTTTTTAGGGAAAAAAATTGCTTTACCTAAGCAAATAATACCCAGCAAACAAACAGCTTTTCCCATTTCCCCTTTGGACCACTGCTGTCATCACAACCTTCTCAACACAGTAGTTTTCACATTTGTCAACTGTATATGACAGCATTACATTATCACTAATATGACCGTTTCATAGTCTGCTTCGGCTTTTCAGTCTGTGTTTGCTGTTCCGTCCTGCACATTGCTCTTTGTGGAAGATGGGGACGGTATTCTTTCCTATTGAACAGATCTCCAAGTGTCTGAGAATCCGAACACTAATTATCACAACAAGGGAGAGGTAGGAATGTCACCTGTGGAATCACTTGGGGCCTTACCAGATAATTGCATACTCCTATCACACCAAGGTCCGCACCATGGAAATTGTCTTATTAGAGAGACAAAAGGGGGAAAGCAGGCAACAAGTAAATGCATTGGCAAGGGTTGGCCATAGCTGTGACATGGCAGTATAGGATACTTATCAGCAGATTGCATAAACCACTCTCATTCACGCTAAGCTGGAATCCAGCTCCTTAAATTAAGAGAACCCATTTCACCCATCATACCAACCTAGGTAATGAAATAGCAGATGAGAGGTCTCAAATGTAATTTTCCATGTGGAGTCCTTTTGTGTTGTTATCTCAGAGGGTGCAATAATGATTTTGTGAATGGCTTTTGTGCACCCCATAATGATCCATAGTAGTTAAGGCTACACTGTGGAGAACTATAATTACCATGTGATTACGAAACTCAGCGCTCGCTGTATGTTTTAAAGGCGTACCATGGCCTTTGGCTAATTATTTCAGTAACGTTGAAAGTATGCCAAAGCTCTCATGTTTGGAACAAAAAGTCTCCAATCATGCATATTTACCATGATGGGACATTATTGAGATTCCATTTACAGTTCACTTCATCAAAACATGTTAATTATAACTGGTATGGCATTTATCAAAGATGATAAGTAAAAGACCTTTGTGTAGCACATGGACCTTGACATAAAGTCCTAGAATATTAATGAAGTGATAGACAATTAAACTTTCAGAAAGCTTGTCTTTACATTTCCTAACATCTGCAACATATAGAAATAACAGGCACATTCTCTAAAACCTTTATTTTTAATTTAACAGACTTATGATTGCATTTCTTTTACAATTCTGCAGACAATGATCATACCAAACATTCTGAATAACCAAACCTAGTTCCACTTTCCTAAATTGTCAAAAATTGTCCCATTTGTGTTTTGCCCTCGTCTAGAACTAGGTACGGCAACAAGAAAACTAATTCTAACTAATTTTCCAAGTCACTAACAAAGCATTTTAAAAACAGCCTGTGTCGATACAACACAAATGTATAGCTGTACATGGGGATAAACCAAATTATTTAAATAGCATTAGATTTTCCTCCAGGTTTCATGAATAAATCTGCTGGGTATAGAGTGTTGATGAATGAATGAACAAGCTTTTCAATACTAATCTTCCAATGCTGAGAGCAAAATGTCCAGCGGTGTAGCTCACTAATGCCCCCTCTGTTATTGGCAACATCCAAGCGTTTATTTCATGCCTCTTTAAACCAGCAGGATTGGGTGCAGTGAATCTGTC
The DNA here is from genome assembly GCA_016801125.1 of Novumbra hubbsi. Classification (NCBI taxonomy): domain Eukaryota; kingdom Metazoa; phylum Chordata; class Actinopteri; order Esociformes; family Umbridae; genus Novumbra; species Novumbra hubbsi. The sequence continues at coordinate 11,078 of JACXGK010002201.1, read as the reverse complement.
TGATAATATCCCACTCAAATGTGAGGCCGGTAGCACTACTCCGAGAGCCCGATCAACAGGCCGCCTACTCTGTGATCAATCTCTGCTCGCTAGAGAATGGGATTGATTTACAGGCGCTGTCTAAGAAGCTCTCAGTCCCCACCTGCCTCAAGACATATCAAAAACAGGTAGCACCTTCAAGACTTCAGATCGAGTAGGAGTGCTGGGGACCAAATTCTGCGTGTCTCTTACTGTTGATGTCTATTCATAAAATTAGCAAATTATCCATTGAAGAATCCAAGGTTGTTAGTGATGATCTACAACTACATGACATAAAAACATGGACTTCCTCTATAATGACGATGTTGGAAATCAATGCATTCGATGCAATTCTGTTTCGGTCAGAAATACACAGGGCATTCCAACGTCTGCTCATGGTCGAATCACACTAGAAGGGGGAGAACGCATAAAGCACAGGAAATTAAAGCTGTAAATAAACGTTCTGCAGATAAAGGATCCCCTGACAGTTATGAGAGCATAGTAGTTTAGAGGCTGCAGGTTGGGTGTGGTCTAAGCCAGTACACATAGATGAACATGTTTCCACTATCTCATGGCCAGATGCTTTTACCAAGGTGCCACTGGTAAAAAAGGTAAAATTGATTCTTTTTTTAGCAACTATTTGGTTTGTTGTTCATTTTGTGGCAGGTGCTGTCCATTTTATTGGCACTTACCAAAAAGCTCAAACAGATGTGACACATCATCCCAGTGTTCCATGATAATCTGATGGAGAACATTTCTTGTTGACCTGGCAGGTTTAGGCGCGAGTCACTGCTTAAAACCAATGCCATCTATTATAAATCTGCCAGAAACAGTGTATATTACATTGAAGTTCAGCACAATACTTTATTTAATCAGCTTTTTGAATTTAGAACGCAGTGAACACACACGAAAACCACATGCAAACAACTATTCAGAGAAACAAAGATAGGAATGCATCAAACCAGGACTTTTGCCAACAAATATCGACAAGTACTTAAATGTTGCAAGAATAATTTGTATGTGTACGTTTAAGTTATATTGCCCTTGAGTCTTCTGTTACAAAAAACCTACTGTCCAAATTTGGCATGAAATGATGAATGAATGATAATAATTTTAGAATTTACTATTTGAGCAAAACTTTGTTTTGTTATAAAATGTATGACTGAATTCCCAAAACATCTGTAAAAATAATTTATCTTGCAAAAATGGGAAAAGTCAGTTGTTAGTTATCAGTTTCTTCACCCACTGACATACTATAAATTTAGCTCATCTTTTTGATCCCTCCCTCCCAGCTCCAACTGTCAATTAAAACAATCCATGAGTCCCCAGTCTTGCTGTGGACTGATTTAATCCATGAGTCCCCAGTCTTGCCTTCAAGGACTGATGTAATGGGTGTTTACAGACTAGTGCCTGAAATGTTGAAATGTAGTTGAGATTGGATCAGTCCAAATCTAAAACAATCACACGCTTCAAGTGTGTTACAATCACTTGCTTTGTGTTTAATGCAACCAGCTTTCTCACCATGGAACGGTGTACTCTAGACTGCAGATAAACCACAACTTTAACAGTAGAATTTCACTTCCGTTCCCGCGGGAAGCCTCCACATCCGGCAAGGTCTGCGGGAGTTCTTTTCCTGTGTCAATGCACAGCTGATCTGTACTGTGCTCTACTACTATGTCTAAACCTGGGACATGAAATGCGTGTTTATAACTAGCCAGTTTAAGGTTTTTTGTACCAATGCTGATAAATATATATTGAAGTTGGTGTATGCTATGGTTAAACTTCACAAGAGGAATCTGCAGTATCTAGTAGTGAAAGTGCAATATAACTCTCCTGTGACACTTATAAATCAGGAGCCAAGCATCATTAAGTGTATTATATTAGCAATATTTAAATAACTAGAATAGATACGTATGTTCAGAATTGTTTGATTAATTTATTACAGCTAGCGCTGTGTTGTGTTGAAAGTGTTGAAAAAGGTAAAAAATCCACAATTCAATAAATAATATTGTACCCATCAACCTGGCACATTTAAAAGAACTGCACTCATGACTGAACACATTTTTTGTTATTCAATTTAGTGATACTAAGTAATGTCCCTCACTTTGACAAATGTTAAGCTGAGGGCAAAAAACAAATGCACATACAGTACCAGTCAAGTTTAGACACACAAACTCATTCAAGGACATTTCTTTAGTTTTAATATTTCACACTTTGTAAAAAATAATAAAAACTATAAAATAACACATTTGGAATCAATATTGATTGGAGTGACCCATTCCAAATTCACATAAGAAAAAAAGGGATTGAAATAGGCCTTTCAAAAACATATATAGGCTAGACTGGGCTGCTCAAGGACATTTACAGACTTGTCCTGAAGCCAGATCAGCATTGTGTTGCTGTGTGCATCAGGTTGATGTTGTGCTCAAAGATGACTCATCACACTAGCGTGCTGTGCATCAGGTTTTTCTCTAAGACCTTTCAGTATTTTGCACTGATCATCGTTCCTTCAATCCTGACCAGTCTCCCAGACCCTGCCCCTGAGAAGCCTACACCAAGCATGATGCCGCCACCACCATTAAAATGACCAGAAACCAGGTGGCACCAGTGTGTTGGTTTGCAAGCCATCACATGGAATTTCTTTGCGTTTGTCGGTTTGCAATTATATTTCAAAGAATCCTGGCAATCCTCCTTCATGCCATTTGGCTGAACCCATCTCTGTTAAAATGGCCTGTGTAAATGCAAGATCTGTTTCAAACAAAGCTTGAATTATATCTTTTTGTCATGTATATTAGATTTCTTGTTTGTGTCTGAGACATGGCTTAATGTCGATGAGAAAAGCCTTCTTTCTAAACTTTCTCCTAGCGACTGTGACATTTTTAGCCCTCCCAGAATCGCTGGTTGAGGTAAAAAAAAAATGTTTTAGGTGACACACTCTGTCAGTTGCAACATGCCAAAGTACAGCTGATCAAGCTGGAACTGTCCAGTCCAATGCTATGTCCAACTGTATATAGCCTAAATGCAATAAGGACATTTTCTACTATTGTACCTACTTTGGATAATCTTCTGATGACTCCCGATTTTAACATTCACGTTTCTGTCCATGCCTACACCCAAAACATAAACTGCCAGTCAACTCAATCTATTAACCTTCAGATGCTTACAAGGCTTCTCTTCTCACCAGCAGTATTGAGGCTTCCTCCTCTAGCCTGAGCACAGAGGGGTTAGTCAGTGTGTTTAATTCCATTGGCTCTGGCATCCCGGATTCTGTTGCTCTTTTTAAAAAGAGGTCAGCAAAAGCTGGAGCTCCGCCCTAGCTGAATAATGTTACTTATACTCTAAGACAGGAATGGAAAAAGGACAAGTTGCAAGTGTCATACAAAATTCTCAAATTGTTTAATTCAATATCAGCTTTGTGTTAAAACAGCAAGAGTAAAATATTTCACAGTTATAATCTCCGGATAATCAAAGCTTCACCGGTTGCTACTGCCTTTCCTGAGGCAACTCCTGAAGACTTCCTGACCTTCTTCACTGGCAAGATTGATCTTCCATCTTACTTTCAGATCACGACCCCTCTGATTTTGCCAAGTCTTTTCTCTTTTTAAACAGTTTAATCCTGAAACCCCTTTACAAGTAATATACGTAATCTCACACATAAATCCTGCCAACTGTCCGCAAGACACTGATCCCTCACGCCTTTGTAAAAAAGTAATGGACACTAGTAATGGACACTATTGGTCCAAATATTTTGTAATCCACAATATACCATAATAATGAGCTGCCGCATCAATGGCACTGTCCTGACATGTTTGAAACATGCAGTGGGCAAGACCTTTATTAAAAAGCCTAATCAAGACTTCTTACTGTTCTTAATAATTTCCGTCCCATTTCAAAATTGCCATTACTGTCAAAATTTTTCCCAGCTTTTTAAATGGAACCCATATTCTGGGTAACTCCAGTCAGGTTTAGGGCATGCCATAGCACTAAGTCAGCTCTTCTTAAAATAAAAATAAAACGTATTGTTGTTGGGGGACAATGGGAATAGTGCAATTTAAATACTGTTTGATGGTCTTACCCTAGAAGTTGGCAGTCAGGGTGCTGCCCTAAAGCTGTTCACTTCTCCTCCTCCTCTGCATCAATCACCTGTGGGGTCCCTCATGGCTCTGTCTTATCTTATTCTTGTTATATATGCTTCCCTCGGGCTCCATCGTTCAGAATTATAACATCTCTTACCATTGCTAGGCACAGTTGTACCTTTCCCTGATACTTGGCAACAATAAATCCCTGAAATCACTCTCAGGTTGTATTTGAGACTTGAGAAAACATTATTTAATTAAACAACACAAAAACAGAAGTTGTTGTATATGTCCCCACAGACATGATTGTTGGCAATAACTTTGGGCCTCTATCCATCAATGTTCAGAGCTTTGCAAACGTTTTTAGGGTTGTGATCTAAAATTTGCTTAACAAGTATATAAAGTCATAGTTAGCTCTGTCCAGCTCCGAGCCATTGCCAAACAGAAATCTGCTTCTTACTTTCAAGGATTTGGAGACTGTTATTCATGTGTTCATTTCCTCCCGTATGGACAATTGGAACTCTTTGAATATCGGAGTCTATCAGTCTTCCTTGTTTCGTCTTCAGCTTGTCCAAAACGCAGCTGCAAGGTTTTTAACCGGTACAAAGAACAGAGAGAGCATCAATCCTTTATTGGCCTCTCTCCACTGGCTACCTGTTGGATTTTAAGGCTCTTTTTATGCACTACATGGATCAGCACCCTTCTATATACCTGACCTGCTTATCCACAAGGCTGGAGTCTGCAAATGGGTAGGCAGTTGGTTCTTAGTTTGTCAGGACTCTAGGGAGAGTCATTTTCCATTTCACAATCATTAATCTAAAAGTACTTGTGGGAACTTTCAATGTACTTTCTGAACTTTAGCAAATAATTTCTAACCTTCTCCAGATCTATGTCTCATCAATAAACCGTTTCATGTTTTTTTGTTCTGACATACACGGTGAAAGGTAGTACCTGCAGCAGCTCACTGCTTGGTCTGCTCCCTCTTATAACATTAAACATCCCCAGAATGCCCACCTGGAGATCAACTTTCCCAAGTTCTCCTGTGTCACTCTGTTACTCCACACACCCCTGGTTTCCTGTTGAAGCTTGCATCTACAAATAAAACATCAACCGCTCCCTACCTTCAGGCTAAGCTCAAACCTACATCTCTACCCGAGCCACTTTTCCTGGCGGTCCCACTCCTAAACGTGGGTTCTCGCTCAGCTCAGTCAGAGCCGGTCTCTGTCCTGACACCCCAATAGGGGAAGCAGTTTCCTGTTAGCTAGGACAGAGTCCCATCTAAAAATCTGTGTTTTGTAAAATGCTCTTGGAAAATAGTAATTGTTTAAATTAGCAATAAATGGTTTTAATTTAATATACTGCAGGTAAAATCAATTGAAACTATTTTGAAACACGTTGCTAGAATGAAGTTCTAAATGGGCATGTATTTTCTCAAAAACAATATAATTTCTCTGTTGAAACATGTTGTCTTTGTACTATTTTTATCATTTTATGCAGCATTCCAATTTTCTTTAAAGAGATGTACAATGGGTGTATGCATCCCATCTAACTAGCCAGACATATTGACAGTAGTATTTACAGTACATCAATACAGAACTAAGCATGTAAGAAACCAAAGGGTATAAACTCATTCACTAGGCACAGTGTGCATACTAATGTCGGGAGCTCCTTTCAAAGTCTAGCTCTGCCTGGGTTAAAACCAGGCCAGCTTCAGGGCAGAGTGAGCCTGCCTGATCTCTGTCGGCCATGATAACAATACAGCAGCCATTAATGAAAGGCCTTGGGGATTTACTACAAGAGAGGACTGGGGAATACGCTGCCAGAGAGCCTGGACAGCCCACATTTGAATACAGACCACAAATTATAAACAGTTTCAGTAAATGAAGTGACTGATGGCCTTTGTTCCATGGGCGTAAGTCTTGCTTTTTGCTAGTGGGTAGCAGCCCACACTAAACTACTACTGCCAACATAGCCAGCACAGTGAAAAGGAAGTTATTGAAGTCTGGATTTCCTGCTTTTGGCTGTGGCCAAGGACTTGAAAGTTTATAGTGGTTTCAACAACTGACTCATCTAATGATTCATGAATTAGATATTGCTTTCATGTGTGTCTGGTCATGGGACTGCTTATTTCAAAGACTTTGTCCAGTAAAGAAAATGTTATTGGAAGTAAGGAATGTACTTACAACATTTCCCAGTAACAGTGAATCATAACAGTTTTATAAGACATGATTAAGACCCCATTTGTATGAATATTATTTCCTTTCCTGAGAAATTAAGGCTGGCATGCGGTATAAATTATGAAGCTATAATTGTGTAGTGTTAAAATGGTTGTTTTTTTACGGTATCATTTAATTTAATGTTTCTCTTTCCATATATAAAAAATACTCTTGCGTCACTATTGCATTATGATACGCAAACAAAATTGCTACCTACGTTTGTAAGGAAGCGCAAGAAAATAATAGAAAACAGGTCCTCCCCACTGAGCAAAATCATTTGAAAGATGTAGTTTCAACGCCTGAAATAGTATTTTATAAGCACAACATCTTGTGCTAATAGGTTCCATAATAGCTGAACCCAGTGACCAATCATTGTTCTTTTGTAAATTCTTGCTACATATTGCAAGATGTACCACTCACCACAGTTTCAAACTGGACCACTGCTGTCTGAGATATTGCAATGAACGCATACAAACCACTCAAGAGACACCCTCCCCCCTCCCTCCCCGATCTAATTGTTTTGGACAATATACAATTAAAGGTCAATATACCAAAGGGTGAAAAAGGTGACTGACAAATAATCACAAAATGCATCTGCTGTAATTATACATACGGAGAAAAAGCCCAACTGTCCCAGCAAAGGCAGTTGACAAGGCCAAAGTGCATTCAGTAGCTGGCAGTATTTTATGGCTGCAGTCCTGAAGCAGATTTACTTAGATGACGTTGGTGGCTTTCAGCCAGCTTTTACTTTTTGTGGCACTCCGTCTCACTGAGACCTGACTGAAACTAGCGTGCAGCAGACCATACTCCAGAATCCCCTTTCTAGTAGAGATTTAACCTTGGGGCATAGAGTGACTTGAGCCCAGCAGTACAGTAGTGCGTTTTATCAACTCATGCTATCTTACCAGACACACTGATGTCCTGTTGAGTCCCTCCCTTGCTAAATGTCAATGTGTAATTACACAATTAAAAACCCTATGTGCAGATGAAATTACACATCACGTATTTTACTCGCTATAAGACGTGCTTTGTGTAGCTATAAGAAAGGCAGCATCCTTTCATTTGATCAATTCTTCTGTTGATTAGATAAAGGAACACCAAGGGCATTTAGGTTCCCACAAGACATTACATTTGTAATTGCGCTTTTGATGCGCTTAGGCCTTTAGTTCTAACAGCCGTCTGAAGCCATTTTACAAAGAATGTAACTGTAACGATGATTCAAATACTAATTTTTTCTCACCTACCAACCTTAACTTCTAAATAAATAGATCAAATGGAATTGTGAAAAATATGTAAGTGACAATCACTATACTCTACAAATCGATAAGAATTGTCCGACAATTTGAAGCATTTTCTTGGTGAGTATTGAGTGGTAATTGAGCTAAAATCCGGCATCTTGACCTCTACACCGACCTGTCTACCATAGTCAGCCATAGCGCATCCGAACAGTAGGATTTCTAGCAAATATAACATTCACCACAAAGAGCCACCTTAGTCACTAAACTGCGGGTTTAAATTGAAAATGCAAATTTAGTTCAATAGCTAATTCCAAAACCCTTTTACTTCAAATAAATGCTGCACTAGTTTGGGAAAATACAATAACTGATCAAACAACTATGAACAGACATGCTCTTTCCCTCAGTAGAAAACAACAAACTATCAACTCAAGAATATCAATTGTATCTAGTTGTCAAATTTTGGTAACAAAACTGTTCACAATGCACATAGAAAAAAGGAACTTGCAGATAGCACCCATTTCACTGATTCATTTGATTGGCAAGAGACATATGCCATCCATGGCCATTAATTGAGTATAAACAAAAAAGAAAAGGAAAGGTATAGTAAAGTGATCAAATGATCTAGAAAGCTAGTTAACCAATTTAAATAGCTACAGTGCACAATTCCTAATAGCTAGAGGCAGCAAAGCATGTCTTTCAGTGTTTACTGAAATTGTGATCCGGAAGTGGCACATAATACGCACACCTTTAAAGTTTCTGCTCAGGAGACCATACTTTTGTTCAGTTGACTAGAGTGGCTCTGAAAAGTATTTACCCACTTTGGACTTTTTTTGCATTTAGTTGGGTTACAAAATGAAAACAAAATGGAATAAGTAGATGTAAAATCTGCAAATTGTTGTTAATGTATTGAAAGGGTAATACAGAACTTTTTTTTGCAATAACTACATCATTAAGACCAAGCAACATTGAAAGTAAATCCAGAAAAAGGTTCTCCAAATGCACCAATCAGGGATTGGATACAATGCACGAATCAGGGGCCTGTCTGTCTGATTTTGTCATTTAGTTCTGTCTTTTTAATTTAATCTTCCATTGATTATCTCCTAATACCTTTCAACAAAGAGGCTGCATGCATTTGCTGGTTGGATGACAACCTAAACACACAAGTCACTGGAAAGTGTAGGTTGTTTTCTCCTTATTGTTTAACATAAAAAAACCTTTCAAAGTTATGAAAATTTAAAACAATGTACATCCCTAATGAACATGCCAATTTTGATATTATTGTATAAATAGGTGTTCTAACTAGCTGACTAAGGTAACAGTGGACCTAGCCAGCCATGTCCTGTTGCATTGTGGGTTTGTCATTTCAGTTGAGTCTTATCTAATTTCTTCAATGGTGAACACATCTCACCAAACAAAACATTGCATTTCAGGGTCTATTTACACTATGAGTATTTCAGGAGAACATGAATTTTTGCAAGATAACCATCTGCAAGAAAAAAAGAAATGTATAATATATATGGGTTGTCTGATTCTCGGTTGCGTACTTTACCTTCCAAGGTAACATACAAGTCTTCCACGTGAGATTTCCCCAACTGACTGTCTAAATGAACTGCGCTGCTCAGTGTAGAAGTCATGTGAGTGGAAGGTTCTTAGACCAGGCCATGTTAAGCACGGAAGATGAACACATTTTAAAAATCCCTCAAACCTCGCAACACTGACCAATAGCAAACCAATCACATGCCTTGCTTGGGTGGAGCTCCAAAACGTGTTCACCAATAATAATAAACATGGCCACCCACACACTAGATGCACCACCACACAACACGGCATGTATAAAAACATAAACGTCTCCCTATTTTAGTCTTATTTTAACTTTGCCAAAAAGGTGCCAAAAAGATGTGGCCTCGGTTTACATGATGACCTAAGCCACTGCCTCCAGCACACATAGACTGCAGTGTCGGTTAGAATCCGCCCCATTGCTCGTTTAGCAAAACCTCTATACTCTTTCTTTACACACTGTCCTGTCAAATAATGTGTACAACAAAAGTATATTTAAAAATAACTATATTAGTAAAACAATAAAAAATATATGTCTGCTTAGATAGAGATAGAGAACATTTGGACAAACACATGTTTGATAAAAGATTTGTACCCATGCTACAGTGGTACATGTGTACCAGAGGTTGTTGTAAGACCTCTGGACCACCCTAGGCCACTGCTTAAGGTATGTTGAATTCATCTTAAATGTTCTGATTGGAAGGCTTTTAAACTGGTCCAACAATTTTATGCATTTCACAGAAGATCATTGTAACAGATCAGCTAGGTCTGAGTTCATGTTAACTAACATAATACAGCAATTAGCATGTAGGCTAATTATAATTATTATTGTTCTTCAACATGACCTAGTCGCATGTTAATAACAACGTTAATTTTGACCATCCTTAATGATCACTGAACATTTAAGGGCAACTTAAAGTCAGGAATTCCATACTGAGAAGAAATCACTTAAGTGCACACATACAGTCCGCTTGCCTACAAGAACATGCTCTCTCATTCAAAGACAAACACACACGTTCCTAAAATATTAGGTTACTTTACTATATAGCATATTAAAATGCTATTGATAAGGTGAGGAACTAGATAACTTATCGAAAGCATACAAATGCCATATGTTTAATTATCCGGAGTAGCTTGTTGCTGGTATAACAATTGCCTGACCAGTACATAGAGCAAGAACCAGAGTTTGACAAATGGTCATTAGCATGAAATCTCAGAGCAGTAAAAGCAAGAGCAAACAGTTATATTTGCATTTGTTTTTCCTACAGGTAAAAAAAAGGCCCCAGCAGATGTCAAAGAGAACCGGCTTGTTTGCGCTCAGCAGCTCAACCGCCTTGCACACTTAAGTCCTAACAACTGCAAGACAATGGGTCTCTCTGCTCCCATAAGTAACCCAATCCACTCATTGCCTTAGCGATGCACATGTTCTCTTCACATTTCACAAGTTAAAGACTACATTCTTGTGGAATTACATTACAGCGATGGAATTCCTAAAGAGTTCAGAATGTATATAAATCAAGCAGTCTGAGTAAATAATAATCTAACAATTAAAACTGATAAATCGTAAAAAAAGAATACTACATTTATTATGAGAAAAGAGCAATGAAATTAGTTAGTAAGTTAAATCAATCTTGTAGTACATTCCAAGCTCATGCATTTAAAGGCATACCTTTGGCATTTTAAGATGATGTATTCCTTTATGTCAACAAACACCTCTGTAGTATTACCAACATTGTCATTTTGAAATAATTTTGTATTTTTACTTGGTTAGAATTTAACATAGTTGAATTCTCAATAACAGTAATAATTATTCTTTTCACACATTATTGGGGTTGAAAACATTGTACAATAAAATCAAAATGTATAAACACACAATCAAAAGCAAAAAAATTGATAGATTGTGTTATAATATAGCAAAGTAAAAGTCCTATTTTTGCAGGCTAGTTGCCAACAGGTCCACTTGTTGCATAAGC